>CP139506.1:189343294-189371885 GCA_021014915.2 Artemisia tridentata subsp. tridentata | reverse complement strand
GTTAATGACATAATATCTTAAGTCCTATAATAGCATAAGTAGTTAAACATTTTTAGTAACACATAAACTAACATGGTACAACTTGTTAAACATATATTAACTAGTTAAGTAATAAATTTTACAAACAAACTTTTGTATACATTTTAATCAAAATGAAAATGTATTGTTACATCACTACATGCATCATCCTAACCTAGAGAAATCTAAGAAAATATATTTGTAGGATACTAGTAAGATCATGTAAATATTTTGGAAAGCTTTGAACAAGATTTGCAAAGATTTTGGAAGATTTTCTGTAAGGCCCCCAAGGAACCTTTTTCTATAAAGGGCGGAACCTCGCGGAACCCTTTTTTGGTTTCGTGGTCTGCTGACCTTTTTGGCTATAAATACCAGTCCATTGTCCATCCATTTCCTCACCACTTGAAAACACACTTTCTCTACCCTCTTGCATACATTTAGATAAGTCATTAACAATGTAATAACACTCATAAACACCCTCATAACACATGATCATAATGTTTCTAACTTTCATTATGTTGTAAGCATTCTCCCGAAATGATCCTACAAAGGAAGCTCAGAGATCTTGCACCCTCATCCACTACAAGCATACATACATGAAGATACATCACAGCAAACTTAGGGAACTTGTGATCTTCATCCATTGAAGGCTTCCTATCAATGGAAGTTCATTTAGATTAGTCATTTGTATCCAGTAGACATTTATGTCTTGGATCATCACTGTACATTTGTAACACTCATTCCATCTCATAAAGGTTATAGGTTTGGTGTGTTTTAGTTGTAAAAAACTAAGTTGGTCGGTTTGTTATGTTGGGCCTTAAAACATAATGGGAGTGGTTGTACCCGAGAAAGAACTCGACATCTAGCTTAGTGTCGGAAATATTATATAGACGACGTCAGGTTGGTTCTACCTTGAACTAGAACCCGGTATTTAGATTTGTACCGAAAAAAGTGTAAGCGACGTTTGTAAAGGTTTTCTCTGTCGAGAAGTGAGCTTGTTGATTTAGTGAGGTAACTCTCGAGTTGGGTACTCGGGGAGTGGAGTAGGGCGGAAAGGAGATCCATGGCCGAACCACTATAAATCCTCGAGATCCGGCTTGCGTTTTGACTTGATGGTTATGCTTGTGTGACAACTTGTTTCATTGTATGCTTATATTAGTCATAAACTATAATTGGGATTTTTCATATTACAACAAGCTTGATCGGATATTTGATACAACAAGTTTTAAGGTTTTAAAATGGTAACGTATTCACACCCCCCCCCCCCTCTACGTTTTCACAATTGGTATCAGAGCCTCGTGGTTCTTATTTAAAAAAAATGGTTTTTAAAATAGAGTACGATCCATGTATCAAATTACCATTGAAGCGGAATATAATATGAAAAATCTTTCGTTAATTATACTTAGAAATTTTGTTGTTAAATGTAACTTTGTATACAATCTTGAAGGTTTCCTTGAAAAATAAAAGAAAAGGTTTCTTAAAAGAATTTGTAAGTATCAAATTATGTGCTCAGAGCAAATTTATGAAAAATACGGTTTTGAAATGAGCGTTTGGGATAACTATAAATTTAGTTGAAAAATCACCTCCATAAATGTTTAGATAATTCACATTAGCAGAAATGTTATTAAATATGTGTATTATATGTTTACTATCAAATCTAATAAGTCCCACACGTTTTCTCTATGTCAAAATACTAGTTTTGTTGAATCTGGTACAGAGACCCGCAGAACATTTTTCTTCAAAGGACGGAACCCTAAGAAAGGTTCCTTGAAATCCGTCTGTATAGTATACAATTTTTGTCCAACTTCAAAAATTCATAACTAATTAACCGTAAGTCCGTAGCAGTCGTGCCACCTATCATTTTAAATTGAATTAAGACTACTTTCTTTTAAAAATACTCTTACGGCCTAAATCTAATTTGAAGTGAGTAGAATAAGCCAAATACTACAGTGTGTCCAAAAGATTAAGTTTTGTTTTGACATAGAAACTCAAACTTTTGAGTTAGGCAATTTATGTTGGTATCCTTTGAACATTGATATAATTTCTTTTGAAACTAAAGTATTTGGTGATATTTATATATGTAAAGGAAACTAATCAAGCTTGGTATACATCGTCATATTTAAATACAAAGTGACGAAAAGTATCTTTTCTTTTTATACTATGCTAAATGACTACTTTTTTTGGTTCATGTTGGTTGCATATATGTTATTTACTTATTGCAAATTGTTGTTTACACTTGTTTGTTTATGTAAAATAAGTATCAATCTTGCCACTTTATTTATTCACTTGTTTGTCGATTTCTTGTCTATGCACAATAGGACATTTGCTAGATTTTGTGCACTAAGTTGAGAAAATTGTTCGTGCATTGCTTATAGACTTAGATCACTCTCTTCGCATATGTTATATTAAAATCTTACATAACTCACTTAGGAATGAGTACTAAGTAAACTAGTCAAGTACTTTGAAAAATGTTGTTTTGCACAATCTCCCGCATATAAGTTCAAGTGTTAAAATGTGTCAGTACTTTCAATGATTATCTAAAACACTTAGTATCATTGAAAAAAGTGTTTGGTACAATAACTAACAATGATGTATGAACTATTATGTACTTTCTGGGATGATAATTTTGCTACTAATCTATCATGTGAACTAACGGTTTATCTTGCAGGTAGATAACATCGTTATGTTATCAATTTTCATTTTTCACATTTTGTTGAAATTTCTATAATTTGCCTTTAGATTATCTATGCGCATGTGAATATATGTTATATAGCCTGATCCTCACTCCCGAACAATTATCACACACTTTCCTGTTAATATTACGAAATTAGAACGGGTCAAAACGGGTTTGACAAGCTCTCTGTGGTAAAAACTACCTCAGAAGACCGCGGATCAGACGGAACCAAAAATATGGTTCCGTCGGTTAAAAATTTTGGTACCGCCAAAAAATTTAGTCCACGGATCAGGCGGAACCAAAATTTTGGGTCTGTCCCTTATATTTTTTGGTTCCGCCAACCATCACAGCATACCTCTCATTTTTCGCTCAAAACCCGCACTTTAAATTACCCATTTATATTCTTTTCACTTATATTTGAACATATTAGGATCACTTAACTTCACTTGCACCAATAGAATAAGAATTTCTCATCAAAACTTGAAAATTCACAAAAACCACCCAAGGTACCTTTCTCTATAAAGGAAGGAACCCTAAAATTGGTTCCTTGCAATCCGTGGACCACTGTTTACAAATATTTTGTAATCATTACGCACATTAACTGCATTCTTCCTTCCCTTACTCATCCTTTATCCATTAGCTTGACTTGTTTTATGAATTGACAACTTCCTAACAAATCCGGACTCAGTGTTTGCAAAGATAACATACAATATCAAAATAACAAGTCCAACTTATGACTGTAGATATTGTCTTGTATCCACATATGTTGCCTCACTTGGTTAACATGAAAATAATGTGTCATCCTTCAAAACGATAAGGATTTATATCGAGTCATAACTAACACTCAGGTTAAAGATGTATTATCATTATCAAGTCTTGTTGTCCTTGAGTGCGATCTAATCTCAACAAAGTAGGATTGAAAACTTAAGTATTTTGTCCAAAATATTCAAGTAAAATTGACTTACGATTGTAGTCATTAAAAGTCATATCCGAAAAATCAAAGTATTTTAACAACATATGTTAAAACACTTATCCTAACACTCTCCCAATCAATAGGAATAAAACAAATGTCAATAGGTCTTCATCCTTAAACATTTACCATGTAAGTTCACTTGTTCTTTCACCATCATCTCATCACATTCACCTCTGTGATATATCTCAGCCTCTAAGCTTCACAAACATGACCAAAACTTCAAGAACTTCACCCACTAGCTGTACCAACCAATGGACCACAAGAATTAGTATCCATCCTTGTTGTTTTCAACATCTATGAACTAATAATCAACCTAGGTACTTCCAATGCAAGTTGAACAAACTCAACCATACTTTCCCACCTATGAGGACTTAGATGATTCATTATGGCTAGAACCTCTACTATCAAATGAGCATGATGCTCCCGGTAATTTTTATCAATTTCCACTAGGTATAAGTAGTACTACCTTCACAAGTTATCAAAGTATTAGTAATACTTTGTCGTTAAACTTCTGCATAAGTTTTGTTAAACCTTAAATCAACATTTTAACAACATATGTTAAAATGTAATCTCAAAGCCAACCTCATGCACCCCGAGCGACAATGACTCTTGAGGAGTATACAAAAGAAACTCGAGTGAATTCCTCTTGTCATCATCTAGTGAATATAATCGTAAGACCAAGTATATTTAGGATAGGACTATCCGATTCAAACACTTTGGCTTCGTATCTTCATTTAGGAAAACATGATGTTTTGGAAAACATTATGCCTAAGAAATCATGCGTTAAGTTTTCATCTTGTTAAACGGATAATGTATATCCTATGCATCATTCTCTCCTTGCGACATGAACGGTTGTGTTACAAGAGATTTCATTACACCTCATTGGCTTAATGATCTTGAACAAACAACTACTAGTTCTATGAACTAGCGTATCGCCTTCATCTTGTCATACTTTTTTTCATAAGCATGATAACTTTATCCCATGGGATAATCTTATTTGTTGAAAGATACTATTTGTATCTATTTCCTTTCAAGCTGTTAGCATTAATGAAAAGTGGCGGTCATTCTAGTCATAGGAACTTTGTAAGATGTTATAAAAAATGTCATAGATTAGTCAATGGGCTCGTGGATTGGGCTAAGCTAATAGGGTAGTAGTTATGATAAGATAGTCTATTTATGTTTAATGTAATCCAAGCCCAATCCACAAACCAAACGAAGCCCATGCCAAGCCCATTAGGGCATTTTATGTTTACTATATAAACACCACAAATGACACATTTGAGGTGTGTGCTTGAGTGTGTATTGTGTATGTTTTGCTTTAATAATATTTCTCTCTTCATCTTTCTCCTTCTCTCTAATACACGACATACATATCTCTTGTACCACCATATCGTGTCTTTCGTGCATCAATATTGTGTGATAAAGTTTATAGATCTAAGGTCCTACAATTGGTATAAGAGCTAAGGTTGTTTGTTTTGTTGATTTTATGTGGTTCGTACACTGGTTTGAAGCTGTTTTACCATTTTTTTGGTACTGAGCAAAATTTTTTTTCTTATCATTCATAACAGTGTCATACTAGCTTATGTGTATCAAAAAGTGGTCAAAAGTCTCATGTTTTTCATTAACAGTTTTACATAAATGTCTCGTATGGTTTTTTAAGTCCAAGTTATCAGCGTTTGGTGTAAATCTCAACTTTAGAGACTTTTTGGTTCCATTACTGTGAAAAAGTGGTCAAAAATTTATGGTCGGAATATTGGTCAGAAAAAGTAGCCAGAAGAGATGGTCGGAAAAGTCGTCGGAACAGATGGTCAAAAAGTCAAAACCCTCATCTTATGAATAAGGGGCAATTTTACGAATTTATTGGAAAGAAATTAGTAAAACCCTTAGTTTACGCGTAAGAACCAGTCTTACGACTAACGTTTACGACTATGGTTTACGACTAAGTTTTACGAGTAAGACCCTACGTTTACGCATAAGGTAGTTTACGAATAAGGTCGTTTACGAACAAGGCTTTTCGCATAAGGTCGTTTACGAATAAGGTTTTACAAATATGTTTACGACTAAGAATATTCGTAAACTGACCAAAAGTAAAAAGAAGATGATGAAGACACGTTGACCACAAAATAATACCGAGACTCGTTGACTTCAATTATATTAAACATCATCAGTCCAAGATAAACCAAAGACTCAAATGAAATGAAAAGAATCTGAATAATCAGTCCTCGTACAATATCCAAGTCAAAACCAACACAAATCCACTTCTATCCTAATCCCACAGTCAACAACTCCCAAACTAACCTATATCCCATCTCCAATCTACGGCTAAACTCAAAACAAAAAGAAAAGATAATAAAAAGATCTCAGAACCGGTTCAATTTTAATCTATCAAAGAATTTTTTTGTTGAACCTTACTCATCACAGATCCTTGTTGTAGATTTACTTCAATTTATATCCGAAAGATAAACATATTATTATAACAACTGTGTTATATACTATATTTGTTTCGATCAATACATAAATATCAAACTCAAACGTAACATAAACCTACCCGAGATCATACGAATGATCTTGAAGTCGTCTCTCTTGAAGCTACGCCGTGACAGACCGAGCAAGAAATAAGGGTGTTTGGGTGTTTTGTTCGTATGTAGTGATGATAGTTTTGTTCGGTTTTAATAGTAAAAGGATGAAGAGGTGACTGCTATATAATGATGGTGATGACTGATGAGATCGGCTTGTATGAAGTGGAATCAGTTAGGTGGGAAATGATAGGAGGGGGCGGATTATGTTATCTATGTGTTTAGGGTTGTGATAGGGCATGACATTTTCTCTTTAATACCGTAATATTAGGTTAGTGTGGGTAAGTTTGATTCGGGTTTTATCTTCTGATGGACTGGATCCGCTTATTGAGTTGCTGGGCTGCTGCAATGGTTCTATCATATGAGAGTGACTGATGGGTTATTGGATTTGGTCTTGTTAAATTGGACTAATTTATTGAATTTCCAAAATTGTTATCCGAATGTTTTTGTCACAAAAATATTGGATACAATTTTTATATATTGGTACAATGAGTGGTATTTTGGTATTAAAATTTTCACGGGGATACAAATTTCACGGCTAGAATTGTTAATTTTAACAACATGACTACGGGGTTTTTGTACGGTATTGCTTATTTGGAATTAAAGTGACGTTTCATGAGTACTTATTTATCTTTGAGACGTTGGTTAGTTGGTTGCATGTCTGAAGATAACTTGTTTGGGCATTTTTCATAATGATTAAGAATTGACAATCTAGTCATAACTGATGTAAGGAGTTACGTTGTAGTGCTCACAGTGTATAGCTATCACTTTAAGGAGTTACGTTGTAGTACTCAGTGTCACACGAAGTTGTGGATTGTAGGTTCTTAATCAATGATAGTACAAGCATTAAGTCACAAAGTTGGGATGTTTACTTCTTTTTCAAGTTGGTTATATCGGGTTGTCTCCATTTGTGGTCATTACTATTACCCGGTGAATTAAAAGGAGGTTCGTTTACAGGTTGATTTGAGAGAAGTATTGAGAGTATATTTTTTTGACATATTCTCACGGAATTATGCTTCAACAAGCTATGGCTTTAATATTGCATCAAGAAAAAGGTAATTTTACGGCATGTACACAATAGTATGATGATTCCGATAACTCGCAACCATCAGGAGGGAGAAGTATACGAAGAAAGAAGTAGTGTTCCGTCTTCAGTAATTTGGTTGGATGATGGGATTGTGCTTAATCTGGAACCGAAGAGGTACCAATAATGTGTACATCGGGGCTTATTACCAACTTAGATGCAATACTTTGTGAGTTATGTTGTTATGATGCTCCCCGAACAACAACCATGGTGCTACAATCAAGTGTCTACTCTATCCGCTGCGTGTTCCGTTGTGGTATTTAAAGACTAAAGAGATTTGATGAAAGAGAGTTGTCAGTTCAGGAGGGAGCAAATTAAAGAATGAAAAAGGCTCACTAGTTAGGAGGGAGTAATAACCTAACTAGACCATTACAGTTGAAGTTCAGAGCTACAATGATCAATGCCGTCTGTCATGCGAACAAGGAAAAAGCAAAAGGGCATCATATAAACCTAAAACCGTACCCAGTTTGAAAGCAAAGTTACATATGTTGCAAATGGACTTATGCGGCCCAATGAGAGTTCAAAGAATAAATGGGAAGATGTATATTCTTGTTATCGTCGATGACTATTCAAGATATACATGGGTTAAGTTTCTGAGGTCAAAAGACAAAACACCAGGCATCATCATCACATTTCTAAAGCGTATTCAAGTCCTACTTCAAGCTCTAGTACGGATTGTAAGAACAGACAATGGCATAGAATTCAAAAATCAGGAGTTAAGAACTTATTTTGAAGATGCTGGAATCACACATCAGACATCTGTTGTTAGAACTCCACAGCAGAATGGGGTAGTTGAAAGAAGAAATCGAACTCTTGTGGAAGCTGCTCGCACAATGCTAATTTATTCTAGTGCACCGTTATTCTTATGGGCTGATGTTGTTGCCACTGCTTGTTTCACTCAGAACCGTTCCCTAATCCATCCAAGATTAAATAAAACACCATATGAGCTAGTGAACAATCGGAAACCTGATATCTCTTTCTTTCACGTGTTTGGCGCCTTGTGCTATCCAATGAACGACAGAGAAGATCTAGGGAAGCTGAAAGCTAAGGGTGATATTGGAATCTTCATTGGATACTCAAAAAACTCGAGGGCATTCAGGATGTATAATAGAAGAACAAAAAGGATAATGGAGACGATGAATGTGAAATTTGACGAGATTTCACAAATGGCTTCTGAGAGACTCGCTCTAGAACCCACGCTTAACCCAATGGCTTCTAATCAAAACAGATTAGGACCCGCACCAAAGCCATAGACTTCTGGACACATTAGTTCAGGACTTATACCTCAAGGAGCTCAATCAACAACCACTGACAAACCTACCGAACAAGAACTGGAAAATTTATTCGAGTTAATGTTTGATGAATACTATGGTGGAACTTCGACAAATGCATCACAACAACATTCCGCTGCACCCGCTCAACACCATCAACCACCACCACCACCGCAGGATGCATCTACTACAATCGAAGCTGACACACCAACTCCCTCAACCTCATCTACATCTACTCCAGAAACTCCAATTCTTGAAATTGTTCTACCAAGAGTTGATGAGCAACACCAAAACACACCATTTCAAGAAGAACCAACACAGAACCAAAACAATGTTGTGTTAGACGAATAAGTATTCGAAAACCCGTTTGCTATGGATTCTGCTGAATCATCTTCAAGGTTACAAGAACCATCTAACACACATACGTTAAACCCAATGTACCCTTCTACACTCCAATGGACAAAAGACCATCCAATTGAACAAGTTATTGGTGAACCATCAAGGCCAGTTCAGACGAGAAGACAACTTGCCACAGACCTCGAAATATGCATCTACATTTGCTCAATCAGCCTCAAAGAACCAAAGAACATTCGGGAAGCAATGGCAGAAAATGCATGGATAGAAGCGACGCAGGAGGAGCTTCTTCAATACCAGTTACATGATAGTTGGGAATTAGTTCCAAGACCAATTGACAAACTTTTCATTGATCTCAAATGGTTATGGAAGAACAAAAAGGATGAAGATATGACTGTAATTCGCAACAAAGCTCGTCTTGTGGCTAAAGGATTTAGACAGGAAAAAGGGATAGATTTCGAAGAATCATTCACTCCAGTAGCAAGACTTGAAGCAGTCAGGATCGTCTTAGCCTATGCAGCTCACAAGAACATCACAGTATATCAGATGGACATCAAGACTGCATTCTTGAATGGAACTCTGAAAGAAGAAGTGTATGTGAGTCAGCCAGAAGGATTCATTGATAAGGAACATCCAGACTACATCTACAAGCTAAAGAAAGCCATTTTTGGTTTAAAACAAGCTCTAAGAGCGTGGTATGACGAACTATCATCTTTCCTGATCAAAAACAATTTCACCAAAGGAACTGTTGATTCTACCTTGTTTACAAGAAAATACAAATATGAAATTTTGATTGTTCAGATTTACGTGGACGACATTATCTTTGGGTCTACTAATCCGAATCATTTAAAACATTTTGAAAATCTCATGAAAAGCAAATTAGAAATGTCCATGATAGGGAAACTTAAATTCTTTCTTGTTTTACAAATACACCAATCCCCTCGTGGTATTTTTATTAATCATGCTAAATATACAATTGAGATTTTAAAAAAACACGGTATGGAAAATTGTGACTCTGTTGGTACACCAATGGTCACTTCCCCAAAAATCGGTGCTGATTTATTTGGGAAACCCATCGATCCGAAGAAATATCGGAGCATGATTGGTTCTCTTATGTACCTTACTGCTAGTCGATCCGATATTCATTTTGCTATTTGCTTATTAGCACGGTTTCAGGCAAGGCCTACCGAACTTCACCTCCAAGAGGTCAAACGGATCTTTCGGTACCTACGAAGAACCATAAACATGGGACTTTGGTATCTGAAGGATTCCGAGTTTAAACTAATAGCATTTTCAGATGCCGATAATGCAGGTTGCCAAGTTAGAACAAAAAGTACATCAGGTGGAGCACAATTTTTGGGTGAAAAGCTAGTAGGCTTGTTGTCAAGGAAACAAGATTGTACTGCATTAAAAACCGTAGAAGCCGAGTATGTGTCTCTATCTGCGTGTTGTGCCCAAGTTCTATGGATGATGACACAACTCACAGATTATGTCTTTACTTTCGACAGAATAGCTTTGTATTGTGATTCGAAAAGTGCCATAGCCATCTCGTGCAATCCAGTACAACACTCGAAGACCAAGCATATTAGAGTCCGCTATCACTTCATCAAAGAGCACATAGAAGAGGGTACTGTTGAATTATTTTACGTGAAGACATATTACCAACTCGCTGATCTATTTACTTAAGCCCTTCCAAAAGATAGGTTTGACGATTTAATTCGACGAATTGGCATGCGAAGCCTAACTCCTGAGGAGCTAGAACGTCTTCTCGAATCATCTTGAAAATATCTTTCAAAAATCTTCGTTGTAAATATTTTTGAAAAACAAAATACAAAAATTGAAAAACCAACAAAAACAAAATACAACAATAGAAAATTTTCAAAAAATACAAAAACAATATAAAATCAAAAAATTCAAAAATATTCTTCTCATGACATGTCTCTCGTATAATCGATATTATGTACGTTTTTAGAAATGTCATTCAACAATGATATGGATATATGCAGATGCTTGAGCGAGAGTTCTCTAAAATGTTTTCTAAAACATGTCGTTTCTCAAACTTTCTCGAAAAATGGCTTTCTTATACTTCAGTACGAAACCCAGACTTTAATGATGACTTCTGATTATCTCAGATCAGGACTCGTACGTTCAAAAGATGAAATCATTTTCAAATAGTTTGAGTATAAACAAACGAAAAGATTTCAAACAAAAACTCG
This sequence comes from Artemisia tridentata subsp. tridentata, assembly GCA_021014915.2. Lineage (NCBI taxonomy): Eukaryota > Viridiplantae > Streptophyta > Magnoliopsida > Asterales > Asteraceae > Artemisia > Artemisia tridentata. The sequence goes on along the minus strand of CP139506.1, from coordinate 189,360,719 downwards.
TTTCTCAAACATAATTCTTGAGCACCTCTTCAAGATTTTTCAAAATCCTTCACATTAGTGCTCAAAATAACTCCCTCCAAACACTTAATTGATTTTAAAGTTTCTGTATGAAATATGCTTTCTTTACGGGGGAGTATAAAAATCAATATCAAAATGTTCCAATTTCATGTAAAACAAATTCGTCTTTCTCTCCTAAAAGATTTTCTTTTAATCAGTTGATATAAAAAAATATCACGGATATGCTATTTTTGAGGGGGAGAAGACGTGATTAAAATCTGATAAAAAATGTTTAAAGATCGTGGTTGAATCTCAAAAGAGCTCGACTCAAAAAGTACCAAAGAATTGACGAAGCTTAAATGTCAGTAATCGAAAAGACTTGTCCTGGACGGGTAATAATTTCAAGCTAGTCTAACTAGTGATGTAAGCGTGTCTCGAATAGGACTTGTCTAAGTAGAATGTACCATCTCGAGAGACTTTCTTTGAACTTGACCAGGATGGGTAATACTTTCAAGCTAGTCTAACTAGTGATGTAAGGGTGTCTCGAATCGGTCATGTTCACTGAAAATCGATCAATTCAAAAAGTGCAAACTCTACCCAACATGTGTAAATCTATCTTAAAACTTATAAGCACATACGAAGGGGGAGTATTTCAGAAAATGCAAAACTCTCAAAGTGTTAACAAAATGAGTTTTATAATCATATACACTTTGAGAGATTTTCACAAAAGGTTTTATGGTATGTGATCAATGAACCTAGGATAATCATGGAGTAATAAGGTGATTATGGTTAGGTTTATGTCCGATGATCCGCCAGAGCCGGAGGGATCTACCCAAGGACAATTCCAATAGATTAGAATTAGAAGTCCTTAGGTATGATTGAAAAAAGGAGTAAAGTGATGAAAGGAGAAAGAAGGGGTTGAAGAATTAAAAAGAAAAATTTGTGAAAAGGGTGAAAAGAAATAGCCCTCCAATAAACTTAGGGCAGAAACCGGGTCAATAAATCTGCTATCGGTTATCACAAAGATGATACCGGTATTGAAGACAAGACGTCATGGACCCAGTGACGCGCTGCACAACCCCCCAAGCCACTCAGATATCTCTTAAAAGATAATTGTTTCATTTCTCACGGAGAACCTTGCATAATCTATCGACCTCTCACTCCGAGATATGTCGATATTGAAAAGGAGGCCCTCCGCTCCATGCCTCCGACGACTAAAACCAAAACGCACTTAATCGAGTCCAGAGCCATGAGATCTACGGATCTTGCCTTATCTATCAAGGACACATGTTGTATAAGAGTCTTTTATGAGATCTACGGATCTTGCCTTATCTATCAAGGTGAATGGAATCAAGACATTCATCAGTAAAACAATCGTAGCGGTCTATTCTCTAAGAAAAGTCCACGATGATCGATTGGTGATTTCATCTAACATTTTTATGCAGGTACTGATGATAGTCCCTTGGAGGAAATGCCGTTTACCACCATCATTTCAGATATCAAACCTCTTCACCTCCACATACTCATACTTATGAAGTTCATCCTCAACAAGCTCAACTGAAGAACATTCTAGACAAAGAGATCAAGTTAAAGACAATGAGTTACGTCAAAGTCAAAGAGCTAATCAAGAAGTAAAGAACAAGTTCATGAATCAATTGAGGAAGACATAAGTATGAAGTTCAAAGTCTTACCAAGAAGTATGAGTATGTTGGAAAAGACGACACGGCAAACCTGTGAAGATGTTGATCAAAGGAAAGAAAGACCAAAAGACGTTACTTCAAAGATCACAAAGCATGAAGGAACAAAGAATCAAGACTATTCTATGACGAAACACAAAGTTCAAGACACAGAAGACCGAAGACCTAATCACATGGAGCATCATTTGAATGACCACCCCTTAGGGGGAGATTGTTAGCATTAATAAAAAGTGGCGGTCATTCTAGTCATAGGAACTTTGTAAGATGTTATAGAAAATGTCATAGATTAGTCAATGGGCTCGTGGATTGGGCTAAGCTAATAGGGTAGTAGTTATGATAAGCTAGTCTATTTATGTTTAATGTAATCCAAGCCCAATCCACAACCCAAACGAAGCCCATGCCAAGCCCATTAGGGCATTTTATGTTTACTATATAAACACCTCAAATGACACATTTGAGGTATGTGCTTGAGTGTGTATTGTGTGTGTTTTGCTTTAATAATATTTCTCTCTTCATCTTTCTCCTTCTCTCTAATACACGACATACATATCTCTTGTACCACCATATCGTGTCTTTCGTGCATCAATATTGTGTGATAAAGTTTATAGATCTAAGGTCCTACACAAGCGTACATCCTAACCTTGCTCATAATCTAGTTTAAACGTTTGTGCACATCCAAGGTTAAAACTACACATCTCTAGAGCATACACAAGATCTATTGAAGTTGGTATCCTTACTTAGATTATTGTTGAATAAAATTCCAAAGAGCTTTCTTGAGAACGTTCTTAATTTAACATATTCCATTATCACATACAAACACATTTATTGGTCTTAGATGATCAAATCACATTTATAACACATATAAAAGATGTCATCCATTAGATCATGCAATAAGCTGTGTAATTCGAACAACCTTAGATTCCAAACACAAAATTGAAATATATTTCTTACTTTCTATATGTTGACTCATCCTTGTTAAATTCTCGTATATAACATGACATCTTCTTCACCTTAGTTATAATGAATTTAGTTGTGTCTCATTAAGCCAAGTATTGGTGAACTATCATCTTTTATATACTTCAATAGGCAAAAATAAGAATTCCAATCTTTCTAACATGAGAATGACTACTAGAGAACCTATTGCACTAGAAACTCAATTTAACCTAACAGTTAAATTGCTTCCCGGAGAGAAGTCGGGTATCACCCGTAAAAATGGTCGTGTTTAGCCTTAATTGAGCACCGCTAGTAATAGTCTCATATTCATTCTCCAACTTGAAAAATCTTTATTCATATACTTGCCTAAAGTAAGTGTCAAAATAAGATATTTCGCCTCGCCTTAGGAATATTAATCAAATAAGTAGTAGATATGCCTTTTCTTTCTTTAGTTTATTAAAACCACTTGCATTACACATACATGTGTTGATTACATAATCTTGATGTTATCTTGGTGTTTGATATCTACTTGATTAATTGTCAAATGTGTAAACCTTGGAAAGGTTTTGTTTACATGCTTATATGTTTCATGCTACTAAATGTTAACATGATTTGTATGATATTTTCATTCTTTCTTTATATGATGTTTCGCAAGATTAACGTGTTACTTGTTAATTCATGATATGTCATTTTGGTACATGATGTTTTTTATTATGTATCTATGTTTGAAAGCTCTTGTCTTTTGTTGGTATTTATTAAATCTATGCTTAGGATGGTCTAAATAATACATGCTCCAAAATGTTACAATTTAAACACGGTTTGCATGAACTTTTTGTCTTGCTTCTTTTGTGACTTTGTCACACTACATGTTTGCTACTTGTGCACTTATAATTTGTCAAAGTGATTTCGGTACCATAAAAATTTAGAAGTCTTTTTATTCTACAAATTAATCACATAGATCATTGTGTTAATTAATGATAAGTGTGCTTAAGTGGCTTAGCCTAACAACAAAACAATTTCACAATGAAGTGTTTCAAATAATGTCATGCTCTTTCATAATATGAGTGTTTGTCTTGATGCTATCTTGCTATGTTGTAACTTTATGTCTAGTGGTCTAACATGTTGTTTGTATAGGATATTACCTTATAATTTCTATCCTTTTGGCATCTTTAGTCACAAATTCGTCACTTGCTTTGTAGGTTGATAACAAATCATTTGTTATCTCACTTAGTTCTAACTTTTATATGCTCATTTCGCATAATTGTAATCCTTTTATTGCTACGTAGATTAGTAATATATTTTATGGACCCCCGCACTTGCATATAGTTTTAAAGCATATAGAATTAAGGTTTAGAGGCTTGGCATTGCATTTTTGTATTTTTGAACCGACCTCTTTTCAAATCTCATTATTGCTTCCGCTTTCCCAAAATCACCTCCATCACTATTTAGTTATATCAATACTCTAATCCTATACACCTCCTATGAGGAAACCACATGTCTCGTCATGCGATCATCTCGCATTGATAGAGAAGAGGTACGTGACTTCAAGGATGAAGTTCTTTGTATGTTAACCAACATCCGTAAACACATTATTAAGCTAATCACTTTCATTAACCTGTAATCTTCTAAATACTTTATTATCATTTGATGCATGACACATTATGTTGGATGTCCACCGATTAAGGGGGAAAGAAATTCATTCACATAATTGTCTTTTGTCAAACTTTATACTCATGTTCCTTACACCCTAAAATACCAACACATAGGCACACACCACTTTGCTAAAACCGGTTCACGAAATCGCAAGTGGTTCAAGCATTTTTTTAACTCAACATCACAAGTTTGCACCAATACCTCATCAAGTGAAAAACACATCATGTGTTTGACAAACCTCTTCATCTCCACAACCAAAACTTGACCAAATCAAAATCTGGCCCCAAGGTACCTTGCGATAAAAAGGACGGAACCAAAAATTTGGTCCGCCCAATCCGTGAGCACCTGGGTCAAATATAACTGCTTAAAACAAACAACCCTCTCACAACCAACGAATCTAGGATTCTTTTAACCAGAACCTCACAACTTCATTGTCTAGAACACCATCATAGGATCTCATCATTTCTTTCATGACACATATCAGGCACGTCATTGTCAGCGCAAACGATATATCAATCAAAACAGTCATTCCCAACAATTTCTCAAATCATATGATGTCATTCTCATCCCCATATAGGTATTTAGTATTCTTTATTCTTTTATATGGAATTTCTGTTCCTATGTGCTTATTGTCTTCACTTCCTTTTAATTCCATTCAAGCGTATATTATGGCATGATACATCATCTTTTATTCGTTATAGCATTAGCTATACATACGAGTTTCTAATTTGTTTTGGTTGCCTAAGTTATCACCACCACCTTCCAGCACCTCTTTCACTAATCATCACCACCATGGATTAGCGAAAAAATCTACTTTTATCGATCTTGAGTCATCTACCGAGTTATCACCACATGAATCCTACTAGTAAACCGACACCAACACTAGCACCACTCACTTTAACTCTTAATATTCCAACTTCACTTCATATCTTCTTTCTAGGCATTATTTTATAGGCTTTTATCATATTATATTCTCGTTTTTCTTATGATTGTAATTCTTATTAGAAGACTACACTTCATGAGATTGTTGATTTCATAATCATGGTTCTTTACTTTGAGTTGCTTGTGATTATATAATTTATATATTGCATCATATATATCCCCATATAGGGGAAAGCTTAGCTACATTACAATGTAGCCAATTGGCTACATTTTCCTTGAAAAAAAAGGTAGAGACAGGGGGAAAACATGTGTCAGGGACTTACCGTAGGGACTGAACTGTACATTTTTAAAACTTTTTTCAAATGAAATGTAGCCAATTGGCTACATTTTTAATGTAGCTAATATTTCCCCATATATATATACATCTTATTTTTCTTTGTCAAAAGATGAAATATATTGCACTAACTCTTTCATTGTAGGTTCATCATCATATACTCTCGATTGTATATAACATACTCATCCAAGTATGAAATTTGCATCAATTATTTTCATTCTTTTATTGTCTGGTGCTTCTTGACACTCTTGAAAAAGGGGGAATATCCATCAAGCACTCATATTGCATCGTCTATACACTTGGTTGCATCTGATATATATGTCTAAAGACAAAACTTATATTGTACTAATTTTTATTTTGTAGGTTCATCTTGACGCCCTAGATCAAGGGGGAGCTTCCGTCAAGCATTTATAGAATGCATCTTATACACACTTTGTTGTATATTACTTACACATATAGTTTTGCACTAATATTTGTTTTGTAGCTTTTCAATCATACCTTGACGCCTCAAAAAAGGGGGAGCAAGCGTCAAGGGAGAGCATGCACGCATTCATCATCATTCTCACTCTTCGACACACCTTTGTGTTTCGACAAAAAGGATGAGAAGATAGTCTAACATAGCTTACCCACGTGTATTTTTTGCTATGTGCATTTTCTTCATCATACATTTCTCATTTTTTTTTTTATATATATATATAAATATGTTGCACAAAACTAACCTTGATGTAGGTTAAGCCTCTAAATTTGATCCATGGATCCGCTACCAAACAAGGGCAATAACCTAGGAGATGCAACAACCATAGGGGATTGGAGTAGACAATTTAACTTCACTAGGGATGATGCAAGCTCGCCTTTTCGGGGAGAAATGAAGTTTAAAACTCCAATGACACACCCTTTTTGTTTCGACAAAAGGGGGAGAAGAGTGTAAATGGAGAAGGTAATGTAGAAGGTAATGCGGACACAAGTAACTTTTTACATTTTACTATCTATCACGTTTACATATTTCGTCATCATCAAAAAGGGGGAGATTGTTAGTGCAAATATTACGATATTTAATCTATACAGTCTCGTTTGTTTTGATTGATGACAAACATGTAACTTGATACATAACGTTAAATGTACAAGTTACTCATAATCATATTTTGTCTCAACATACATTCAACACCTCTCGACGTCTCAAGTCCTCGTATGCTACAAAACAGGTTCGTACATATTTGTTATGTGGCATTATGATCAAACCCCTTAACAAACCATTTAGAATGTTTAAAATACTTTTAGAGTCTTTAAGTATTTTATAGGTTTATCATTCTATTTCAAACCTCACTTTACATTTTGCATATACAAGTATTTTTACTTGTACATCATGTTTTCTAAGTTGTATTCATGTCAAAATAAAATAAGTGCCACATTAGGTGTCAAAATATGATAAGTGTCACATTAGGTGTCAAAGTGCACTTTAGGTGTCAAACTAAGACAAATGTGTTTACATACTTCTAAAAATGATGTTAATTACATAATAACTTAAGTCCTATAATAGCATAAGAGGAGGCGGAGTGGAGGACGGGTTGGTGAACGGGTTGGCCCATACCGGCGGTAACACCGCCCCGCCCCCGCCGGGCTGCCTTCAATGGTTTGGTGGACGGGTTGGCAACCCTTTGGTGAGACCGTCAAATAGAGACGTTACAGGGACCATTGTTGTAATTTTTTTTCCTTTTAAACATAGTGACCGTTAGAGTGGATCAAAAAAAAAAAAAAAAAAAAAAAAAACAAACTCCTCCTTTTCTTTTATTTCTTTTAGATTATCAATTTCAAACCACCATTGATCCAAGAAAGCTAAAAGGGGTTGCTAAAACCGGCCGTGGACGGGGCTCTCGACAACAAATGGGTCGGCCCCAACCTCAAACGCAACCAATGGTCGAACCGTACTATCGTCCCGCACCACCGGTGCTCGATCCTTACTATACTCAACCTTATGCATACAATAATCCTCCTCCTCCTCGAAAAATGCATCCAAATCAATACGTAGTCAACCAAACGGCGGAGGTCGAGTTCGAGCCGTTGGAGCCGTACGCCTACCGTGATCCTCTTCCTGGTACCGACGATGATGATGATGATGAAGACGTCGTCCCGGAAACTCAAGAATATCCGTTAGGTACAAATTTAAACTTTTTATAATTCAGACTTTTATAGTTGTTTTATTTTTATTAGTTGTTTTATTAGTCGATTTATTTTTATTAGTAGTTTTATTAGTTGTTGTTTTACAATATATAGGAAATGACGACGATGAAGAAGTTCAAGTGCAAGAAGTGGCAAGGAAGAAATTCTCGAAACGAGCGGAGAAAAAAGCTTGGACGGCGAAAGAATAGGAGGCTTTGGCCAAAGCGTGGGTTCATATCTCGACATGTAAGGTAGTCGGGAATGAACAAGGTCGAGATAAGTTTTGGGAACGAGTTTTAGGTCATTTTGCATCTTTAATAAAAGACACTACTAGAACTCATCATATTTTGCACACGAAGTAGGGTACAATGAACACTTCCATGAGTATGTTTAATGGCCTATACATCCAATCGGTAATACTTTTTATGAACACTTTATACTTGTATTATTTTTTATTAGTTGTATTATAATTTATTAATTATAGTTCTATCTTATTAGTACGTTTTATTAAAATATACTTGTAGCATCGTCTATGGGAAAGCGGTTGTAGTGATCTTGATGTGATGAACAATGCCTTGGTCGATTATAGCACCAAGACAAAAGGGAAGCCTTTCACTCATGTAGCAGCTTGGGAGGTTGTGAGGAAAGAAGCCAAATGGTTGGAACAACCAATTGTTGGTCAAACATCTTCGTCTCATTCTGACAAGCGAAGAAAGTCATCGGAGGCGGGAAACTATGAGTCGGCTAGTAACGACACCGATACTATATTGCCGGATTTGAATGAGAACACAACCCCAACTCGGCCAAAAAAAGGGAAAAGGAGTGTTGTTGGTGAAGCTTCCTCAAAGAGTAGTATTGTTGAGACCGTCGAGGCATACGCGGCAAGGAAAACAAAACACATGGAGGATGTTAATGCGAAAACACAAGCACTTTTGGACTTACAAATTGAACAAGCGACTAGAAAGGCTATGAGGGGTGACCTCAAGTTCTTCAACACGCCGCACGATCACATAACCGATCCAACAATGTTAGAGTGGATGCTTGGGCAAAAAAGAACAATCGCGGCGAAGTATGGATGGCGTTGTGATTTTTAGATATCTATTGTCGTAGTTTTATTTCTATTATTATGTTATGGACTTTCTCGTACTTTTATTTTTATTATTATGTAATGAACTTTTATTATGTTATGTGTTTTAGTTATAAATTGTGTAGTTTAATAGTTTAGGGGGAAAAAATAAAAAATTTGGGAGGGCTGGAATCTCATGGGCGCGAGTGAAATTGGTTGGGAGGGCTGGTTGAGAGGGCTGGAGGGTTGAAATGAGTTGACAGAATTTTATTGGTAAAATTTGGGAGGGCTGAAAATCTCAAAATTATGACTCCTCCCCCCCTAAGTAGTTTAACATTTTTAGTAACACATAAACTAACATGGTACAACTTATTAAACATATATTAACTAGTTAAGTAATACATTTTACAAACAAACTTTTGTATACATTTTAATCAAAATGAAAATGTATTGTTACAACACTACATGCATCATCCTAACCTAGAGAAATCTAAGAAAATATCTTTGTATGATACTAGTAAGATCATGTAAATATTTTGGAAAGATTTGAACAAGATTTGCAAAGATTTTGGAAGATTTTCTGTCAGGCCCCCAAGGAACCCTTTTCTATAAAGGGCGGAACCCCGCGGAACCCTTTTTTTGGTTCCGTGGTCTGCTGACCTTTTTGGCTATAAATACCAGTCCATTGTCCACCCATTTCCTCACCACTTGAAAACACACTTTCTCTACCCTCTTGCATACATTTAGATCAGTCATTAACAATGTAGTAACACTCATAAACACCCTCATAACACATGATTATAATGCTTCTAACTTTCATTATGTTGTAAGCATTCTCCCGAAATGATCCTGCAAAGGAAGCTTAGAGATCTTGCATCCTTATCCACCACAAGCATACATACATGAAGATACATAACAACAAACTTAGTGAACTTGTGATCTTCATCCATTGAAGGTTTCCTATCAATGGAAGTTCATTTAGATTAGTCATTTGTATCTATTAGACATTTATGTCTTGGATCATCACTGTACAGTTGTAACACTCATTCCATCTCATAAGGGTTATAGGTTTGGTGTGTTTTAGTTGTAAAACACCAAGTTGGTCGGTTTGTTATGTTGGGCCTTAAAACATAACGGGAGTGGTTGTACCCGAGAAAGAACTCGACATCTAGCTTAGTGTCGGAAATATTGTATAGGCGACGTCAGGTTGATTCTACCTTGAACTAGAACCCGGTATTTAGCTTTGTACCGGAAAAGGTGTAAGCGACGTTTGTAAAGGTTTTCTCCGCCGAGAAGGGAGCTTGTTGATTTAGTGAAGTAACTCTCGAGTTGAGTACTCGGGGAGTGGAGTAGGGCGGAAAGGAGATCCGTGACCGAACCACTATAAATCCTCGTGTCCATTTTGCACTTTCCTTTTACTTAATGTTTTACTTTTATATTTGCACTATATTATTTCTTGCTTTGTGACTTGATGGTTATGCTTGTGTGACAACTTGTTTCACTTTATGCTTATATTAATCATAAACTATAATTGGGATTTTTCATATTACAACAAGCTTGATCGGATATTTGATATAACAAGTTTTAAGGTTTTAAAACAGTAACGTATTCACCCCCTCTACGTTTTCACACTATCTTTAAATGTATTTATAGGATCGAGTGTATATGTAATGGTTATGAAGTTGTAGAGACAAAAAGTATATGTTAGGGAGAAGAGTAGATAATTGGTGAACTTGCGTAAAAATAAGAGAGTGTAATATTGCAAGTCACACCCCTCTAGCAAAGACTAGAGGGGGTATTTTTAGTTTTTACAAATGTAAATATAAAGATGTACGACAATAATTTGTATACACTAATCTACTGGCATATACGTATTCTAATCTAGTAAAACTATCGTTACATTTAAGGCGAACAATCTCCTCTATGTAATGATAGAATAGATTTGGATTTATATTGTCTTCAAATCTTTAGTGGCTTTATAGCTCGTAATGCTAAGAGTTTCATATGAAAGTTGAGTGCCTTGAAGCTCTTTCTTCTAATGATGACTCATCTTTGGAGTTTTACTCTTAAACTCTTGATCAGCATACTTGAAAACAATGCGTACTTGATCAACATACTTGAAAAATTCCATACTTATAATTTAAGCTCCGGCTCCAACCCTAACTCCAACCTATTTCGTTGAAAATACCCTAAGGATACGTAGTAAAGCGTGGAAGCCTTAATATCTTGCCCAACCACGCCCCAAAATGCCCAAAAGACCACAACGACCGGGCGTGTTTCTCAAATTTTTTTTGAGGCGTTATCTTCTCCGCGCCCCTGCCCCTTTTTTTTATTCAAAAATAATACCAGTTCATTCCCAAACATGCCCCAAAAATGCCCCTACTACCACTACACCACTTTTTCTACCAAGCCCCAGCATGGCCCACACTGCCACATGGCGCAAAACGCCCCACACTCTCTTACACACCACTACACATGGTCTAAGTATGCGTAAATAAAATAAAGCTACCAAGCCTACAATGACATTGTAAAAGTTAAAATCATACATAATGTTGTTTGATGTACCTTTCAACGGCCTATTTGCATTCTAAATATCATTGATATCGTGGTTTAAAAAGTCTAAAATCTTCATCAAATTGCCATGCAACTTGCAACGATATATAGGGCAAGTGCAACACCAGCATTTGTTTGAATCTCATGCTAGATAAAAAGTCTAAAATCATCATCAAATTGCCATGCAACTTGCAACGATAGGGCAAGTGCAACACCAGCATTTGTTTGAATCTTATGCTATCTGGACTGTTGGCCACAACGTTGGATCTTTATTGGTCTAACGTGGTCACAATATACCAAATACACGATACGTTCAAAGAAATGCTTTCGTATTAATTGAAATAATAATATGTCATCATGTGTAAAGTTTACAGATTCTAATCTATATATAATAAGTGAAAAGGTGCGAATGAAGTGTTGTGTTGGTTCGGTAGAATCAACAGATGTGTCGCTTCCTTTGTAACTGCTAAATGGCAGTTATTCTTGAGAGTTGACTTTTTAATGTTGACCTTTGACTTTCGGATTTGACCCTCTAAATGGGTAGAAAGCGGGTAAGATTGAGATTAACCCAATATTCTCCCCCTTAATCGCAATCGTCATCTCCTAGATCTTTAACTCCAATAAGTGTCCTCATTGTCAGAAATTTGATCTTCGGTAGTGCCTTTGTGAGTATGTCAGCCTTCTGATATTCTCCGCTTATAAATTCAACCTGTAAGTCTTCTCTTTCAACGCATTCTCGTATGAAGTGGTACTTCGTATCAATGTGTTTGCTTCTCCCGTGAAAAACAGGATTCTTCATTAGTTCTATAGCTGATTTGTTATCAACCATAATAGTTACCTTTTCTTCATTTGAGTGTGTAAGCCTGCTTAGTAGTCTTTTCAACCATAATGCTTGTGTTGCTGCAATAAATTCAGATTCGCATGATGATAATGCTACAGTGGCTTGCTTCTGTGTGCTCCAGCTTATTGGTGATTCACCATAGTAGAAAATGATTCCAGTAGTTCCTTTGCCTTCTTGAGTGTTGACTCCATAACTACTGTCGCTAAAACCTTGTATCCTGTATCCTCCATTACATTTGTAGGTGATACCATAGTTCTTTGTTCCTTTAACATATCGTAATACTTGCCTTATGGCTTTCATGTGTTGCTCTTTTGGTTCTTGCATAAATCGACTAAGTAATCCAATGGAGTAACTTAAGTCAGGTCTTGTGTGAAGCAGATATCTTAAAGATCCTATTAAGCTTCTATATTCAGTTGAGTTGACCATTGTTCCTGCCGTATTCTTTGTTAATCTTGTTCCTGGGTCCATAGGTATTAGGGTTTCGTTGCAGTCCGTCATTCCAACTTCCTTTAGAATCTTGGTTGCGTAGGTAGATTGCTTTATAGATATGTTGCCTTCAGCTTGTGTGACTTCTATCCCTAGATAGTAAGCTAATAATCCAAGGTCACTCATTTCAAATTTGTCTTCCATTTGAGCTTTAAATTTGTCGATCTCTTTCTTTGGTGTGCCTGTGATGATTAGATCATCTACATAGACTCCTACAAGTAGAATTGAGTCTTTTGTGGCTTTCGTGTAGATCGCTTGTTCTAATGCACATTTCTTGAAGTCTAAGGACTTCAAAGTTTTGTCAAGTTTTATGTTCCACGCACGTGGTGCTTGTTTCAGTCCGTAAAGTGCCTTAATAAGTCTGTAGACTTTTCCAGAATTTTCCTTTTTTATGAAGCCTTCCGGTTGTGAAACATAAACTTCTTCTTTTAAATCTCCATGTAGAAATGCAGATTTTACATCAAGGTGATGTACTTCCCATTTGTTATTAGCAGCTATGGCGAGTAATAATCTTATAGTTTCCATCCTTGCTACAGGTGCGAAAACTTCTTCAAAATCTATGCCATGCTCTTGAATGTAGCCTTTTGCTACTAGTCTTGCTTTATGCTTGACTATGTTTCCATTAGCATCTTTCTTGGTCTTGAATACCCACTTTAAGCCAATTGCTTTATGTCCTTTGGGTAAAGTGGTTAGTTCCCATGTGTTATTTCTATTGATAGAATCTAATTCGACCTTCATTGCTTCAATCCATTTTTGATCGGTTGATGCTTCTTTGTAGTTCTTGGGTTCATCTTCAGCAAGTAATAATCTCTCAGTGTCTTCATATAAATCGTTCAAAGTTCTGAAACCTCTTATAGGTGTATGATCAAATTGTGAAGATGAATTCGTGGTAGATATCGAACCACTATCACTTTGATAGGTTGATTGTATTGAGTTAATTGGTGTAATTTGAGGAATTTCTCGTCATGAAATTGTTGATGGTGTGTGAAGTGTTTGTGATTGTGAGGGTGAGTTTGTTGTTGATGTTGTGTAATCATCATCATTATTGTGAAAATCATTGTCTTCATCATTTGGTTGGATATCTTCGTCATGGTGTTCATCTGTTGCTTCAAAGTTTTCTATTCTGAAGTTAGTCCATTCAAATTTGTCATTAGTGTGTTCACTCATGTAATCCTTCCAATCCCATGCTTCTTCCTCTTTAAACTTCACGTCTCTACTAACACATATCTGTTGTGTTGTTGGATAAAATAATCTATAAGCTTTGGATCCTTGTTCATTTCCTAAGTATACCATTTTGTTGCTTCTATCATCTAGCTTTGTTAAGCGTTGTGATGGTATCTTTGCATATGCTATGCAGCCAAAAATTCTTAGATTTTCTAGGTTTGGCTTTCTTCCTTTAATAGCTTCATATGGAGTAATATCTTGTAGTGCTTTTGTAGGTACACTATTTAGGATGTATATTGCATGTCTAACAGCTTCAGCCCAAAAATTTTGTGGCATGTTAGTTGCTTTCATCATACATCTAGTCGTAGACATAATTGTCCTATTTCTTCGTTCGACTACTCCGTTTTGTTGTGGTGAATAAGGAGCGGTGAGTTGTCGTGAAATGCCATTGTCTTTGCAATATTGTGTGAATTCATTTGATGTGAATTCTCCTCCATGATCGGTTCTAAACATCTTTAATGTTGTCCTTAACTCCTTTTCTATTGTGTTCTTGTATTCCTTGAAAGTATCAAAGGCTTGATCTTTCGTTTCTAGGAAATAAGCCCACATATATCTTGAATAATCATCGACCAGTAAAAATATGTATTTCTTTCCAGATGGTGTTGGTGGTGTGATTGGTCCGCATAAATCTCCATATACTAAGTCTAAGGGTGATGTTGATCTGGTTTTGGCTTTCTTTGGAAATGGTGCTCTACTATGTTTACCAACTAAACAAACATCACAGATTTGTGTTGTGTGTTTAATGGCAGGTATTCCTTTGACTAACTTTCTTTGAGTCATAGATTTTAATGAGTCAAAGTTGAGATGTCCTAGTCTTGCGTGCCATAACCAAGTGTTATTCTTTAAGTTTGCTAGTAAGCAAACAGGTGTGCCGATTCTCAGACTTGCTTTATATAGACGGTTTCTCTGTCTTGTTACTTTCATGAAGATTTTGTCGTCCATGTCATAAAGTCGTAGTTCATTATCTTCCATTACAACTTTACAACCAATTTCAGTGAATTGTCCAAGGCTCAATAAATTGCTCTTCAGGCTTGGGATGTAATAGACGTGTGAAATAATTCTTTGTTTCTCGTCATCACATTCTATTAGAATTGATCCTTTTCCTTTGATCTCTATGTGTGATCCATCTCCGAATTTCACTTTTCCACTAACTTTCTCATCTAATTCTTTGAAGTGTTCTCTTATTCCAGTCATATGGTTACTAGCTCCATTGTCTAAATACCATAGACTATCCATATTTGTCTCTTTTGTTTCTACCTCTTCGTGTAGTGAGACGTTTTGGTCTTCAACTTCTTTTACAAGTGGATCTTCTAAAATTGCCATTAATAATGTAGGTTCTAAGTCCTCCTCGACAAGGTTAGATTGCACGTTAGTGTTTGTCTTGGCATAACACTTATTTGCAAGATGTCCTTTCTTGTTGCATTTGTAACAAGTTACATTGCTAGGATCAAAGTTTGATCTCTTGAAGTTGTTATGAGGTTTTTCTCCCTCTTTTCTTTCTCCTTTAAAATTCTCGTGGTTTCTATTGTGTGAAAATTTATGTCTTCCACTACCACGACCTTTAAAATGCTTTCCTC
Source organism: Artemisia tridentata subsp. tridentata (assembly GCA_021014915.2). NCBI lineage: Eukaryota > Viridiplantae > Streptophyta > Magnoliopsida > Asterales > Asteraceae > Artemisia > Artemisia tridentata. Next base: position 189,345,319 of record CP139506.1, on the reverse strand, counting down.
TACCTTCATGTCGTGTGAACATCAATTTCTCTTGAGCGTTCTCCTGTTTCCCTTTCTTAAACTTAATCCTTTCTTCATAGGTCTTAAGTCTTCCAATTGCTTCTTCAAGTGACATAGTGTTTAGATCGGAATATTGTTCTATGGATGCAACTATTTGCAGATACCTATCCGGTACAGCATTTAGTAACTTCCTAACTAAGTTCTGATCTTTTATTGTGTGTCCTAGACTAGCGGCTTTGTTTACAAGAGCTGTGAGTTTTCCTGTAAAGGTATCGATGGTTTCATCTTCCTTCATATGTAACAACTCTAGTTCAGATCTGAGTGTTTGAAGTCTGGCTTGTTGTACTCTCTCTTCGCCTAAGTGTCTAGTTTTCAAAGCATCTCATATTGCTTTCGGGGTTTTGTGCTTTGTAATTTGAAGTAATTGATCTTCGGGTAAGGATTGGTAAAGGTATGCAATAGCAGTTTTCTCCTTTTTCTTATCGGGTTGAGTCGTTTCAGATGGCTCAATTGTTTCCCATAACCCATTTGCTTCTAAAATAATTTGCATTCGAATTGCCCATAGTGAGTAATTCGCGGGTTTCAAAATCGGGCATTGGAATTGAGGGATAGTATTAGGTGTACTAATCTCCTTCTTTCCATTATCTCCACCGTCTTTTGTCATTTTAAATGATAATGACAAGGTAATCTCCTAAAATTCTAACACGGGATGTGCTAAAATATATTTTGCGCGCTACTAATGTTTTGTGTCTAAAGTGACAATCAAAACCTATAGGATTAGTTAAAATTGTAAACTATCCTCGGAGATTATAAATATTCAAAGTGAATAAACCTAAGGTTAATTACTCCTTAAAAGTTATTCCTAATTATAATAAGCAGCGTAAATACACTAGGTTATTATAAAATAAATATGATAAGATACTTAAGGGTATTATGTAGTAACTTATCAAAAAATAAAATAAACTATACTATAATAAGTAAAGTTTAAAAAAATAAAGGGTGGATTTGTAAATTCCGAAACCTGGGGGGGTTAAATGGAACCCGATGCCCTTTTGTTGGTTCGGTGATGCCCTAGCGTTTATAGTACGCCTCTTTTCCTTTCTTTGTTATCTCTTTGCAAGAGATAAATGTCTCTGCCTCTTTTCTGGGTGAGACCGATTACTGCTATGTTGGTTCTGATGGTTGACCGCCGGATATTTGGCTTTGGTTAACCTCCTTCTTCACGGATATTCGGTGTTCTTGTTTATTCGAACGCCGGTTAATCCCTTTTTTGGGTTTGTTCCTCCGTGTATAAATTGAATCAAGATGATTCAAAAGTGAAAGGGTATTTTGATTCTGGATGCAACAGGTGTGTTTGTTCCTTTTGTTGAATCAATTTATTTCCCTTTTTGATGACTATCGTGTTATCGATGGTAATGGGTTCTTTGTTTCTGAATCGGTATGATTTGTTCCCTGGTTGTTTTCTACTCTCGGTAACAAAAGAAAAAATTTGCAAAATAATTGAAAAATTGCCTTTTCTTAGTTGCCGGTAATTAATTACGAGGCGACTATGAATTAAGGATGGTTTTCGGAATCACAAAAATGATTATTGGTTTTGATTTGTGGTTCGAGTAATAATTTTGCAGAAAAAAAAATGTTTTTTTTTTTACCGATTTGTTTCCTCTGATACCAATTGTTGGCCACAACGTTGGATCTTTATTGGTCTAACGTGGTCACAATATACCAAATACACGATACGTTCAAAGAAATGCTTTCGTATTAATTGAAATAATAATATGTCATCATGTGTAAAGTTTACAGATTCTAATCTATATATAATAAGTGAAAAGGTGCGAATGAAGTGTTGTGTTGGTTCGGTAGAATCAACAGATGTGTCGCTTCCTTTGTAACTGCTAAATGGCAGTTATTCTTGAGAGTTGACTTTTTAATGTTGACCTTTGACTTTCGGATTTGACCCTTTAAATGGGTAGAAAGCGGTTAAGATTGAGATTAACCCAATATGGACTTGCTTTGTTATACGATTAT
>CP139506.1:189178805-189343271 GCA_021014915.2 Artemisia tridentata subsp. tridentata | reverse complement strand
TTGGCATTGATGAACTCAAATAAGTACATTTTATTACCGTCATTTATCCTATTTATTTGACTTGTTTTATTATATTATCTGTAAGAATTGATACGTTTATGTTTACTTTTGTAATTCTCAGGTAAAAACAAGCATTTGGTGAAACTTGGCGATTTTGGACTAATTATGGAGCAAAACAAGCAAGAAGTTAAGAGTCTACTAAAATGTACAAGATCAAGACTATTCTGCTCCAGATACGCCGCATCTTGCTTATTACATACGGCGCATCACTATCCAGATTTCACAAGATACGATCCAAGATACAAGAGGACATGCGCCGCATCTATAAAATGGAGTTACGCCGCATGTTCTGGCGGTGTACGAATATTCCTGAATATATTAATCTTGGACCCCACGCGAAGTTAAGTCAATGCGCCGCATCTACTTATTAGATGCGCCGCATCTTACCTCAGACAGAAACTATAAATACCCCAATGTCAGACGAGAGAAAGAGTGAGACTTTTGGTACGTACGATATTCTCTAGGCCGAATTCAGTCGTGATAGCAGCACAAGACACACCTTGAACGAAGATACGAGAGCTGTAAGAAGGTCCTGCATGTATTCAATTCATTAAGTAGTTTTGTTTTATTGTATTAGTACACTTTAATTGATCAGGATTGATGGGCTTGTGATCATGGATTAACCATGCACTTCAACTCCCCTTAAAATTGCTTTCCCATTAATTAAAGTTTATATGTTGATGTCTTTGGTGACATTTATTAGTGCATTGATAACCTCTGTGTCTAGCTGAGCATTGCTTGGGTCGCCATGCCCCTTCCTCGCCTATTTATTAGATCGCCTATGCATTCTATCGTCTGTAGAAAAGTAGGAAGAAAGATAAATAGGATAGTCATAAGTAATCATTAAGGGTTTACTCGCCGATAAGATTAGAACCAACGAGAAAGGACTTAATCTCGGTGCGTTGCATCGAACTATACACTTCATATAAAACTAGCAATAAAACAAGTGACAAGCTACTTAACTATCAGGACAGGTCTTCTTATTGTCTCGAGTATTTATCTGTGTACGTGTGTGCTATTCGCTGATTCGTGCCTATTAGTTAGTTTATTATTTAATTGCAACCAAACCGTGCCAGTCTCTCAGGCTGAACCCCCTTGCGTTACATTAGGTTGTATAGCTAACTTAAGATATTAAAATACTGATTAGAATAACTAGATAATACGTTCCACTCTTAGTGATCGACACTCTACTTACCATTATATACATACTGACCGGGTACACTGCTCGTTAAAGTGTGTGTGTTAGTGATAAGTCGGCTAAATATAAATTTAAAACTTGAATACTGCTAAAACCACAACGACATACCGTGGGTATAAATTAGAGCACTCGCACGCACGCATCAAGTTTTTGGCGCCGTTGCCGGGGAGTGAATTGTTATTATCTGTTAATTTGATTAGTATTTTAATTAGGTTTTTCTTTTTAATTTTTAATCTAACCGCTAACTTTGTTGTATATTAGATTAATTGCATTCATTGTATTATTTGCATATTTTTTGTTTTGTGTGTTATTTGTTTTCTTTTATTTTTGTTTGCTTTTGGTTTGTTTTTATTTGTTTTTTATTTTTCGTATTTTCTGTGTTCTGCTATCGTTGTACTGAGCTTATTCAAACGATACGGCGCATTTGATTTCTCAGATACGGCGTATTGCGTTTAATTTTTATAAAATACAACGCGTTTAATTAATTCGATACGACGCATCTTTTCCCCAAGATACGGCGTATCTGTTTTTAATAAGAAATTTTTTCTAAACGTTAACGCGATACGACGCATCTGCTTTAGCAGATACGGCGCATCTATTATTTTAATTAAAAACAGTTTTCAAATTATTAAACAGATACGACGCATCGATCTCTGTTGATACGGCGTATCTTCTGAATCAAAAATCTTATATTTTGAAACGTAACGAAAATACGGCGCATTAACTTTTGTTAATACGACGAATATAATTTGATAAATATAGTTGATTTTTGATATTTACCTTGATCGGTCCGCTACTCTCGTGCACAAGTTGTTTATTTTCAGGATAAATGATGACTCAAGCATCATCATGAAAGATTACATTCTGAACCAAACCGAGAGACGCTAGCTGGAGTGATCGAACATAAGACGACTAGAGTGGGGAAAACTCGGTACTGGTAACATTGAACGTCTTAAATTCTTGAAATAGAATTCCAGGTAACCTCTACGATAATTCAACCAGCCCAAAGGAAAGTTCTCTACAATATAATCTCAATTTTATTATCCATATAATACATCTGATTCTAATTGTAATCTTAATTTTGTATGCTTAAAAACGATATTTGTTCCTAACCTCGGAATAAATCCTTATCCACTAAACAATAAGATTACAATTATTGATAAAACGTTTACGCCTATTATTTTGAATTCATTTATATTATATGGTATGCCGTTTAACCCCAATATGATGTATAAGGAATTGTGTTGCGGAGGCCGAGGTACGTTCCTTATTTAAATTTCGTTCACTAAGATAGCGATACGGCGGATCTAAATATCCCAAGCGCCGTATCTCTGACCAACTAGGACTCATTGACTAGTCAACGAGATTAAATAGATACGGCGCATTCCAATTCTTCAATACGGCGCATCGTTTTGCCCTATAAATACGACGGGAATGCGCCGGATCTAAATTTTTTACCCCAAAATCCTCACACAGTTAAGAACATACACGCAGTAAAATTATACTCTAAATTCGGGCATTTTTCTCGAATCCACCCTCTAATCCGATCTATTATCCTACTACTAATCATACAATTAAGGTAAATTATTCTATTTCGATTTAATCTTGTTTAATATAAAAATTAGGGTTTATGTGATTAATTCGATTAGGGCTTAAATGATATAGAGATATGATTAGGACTTGTATTAGATGATCTCCCCCGTATTTAACTTGCATAAATCATCGAATTTCTGGCCTAGTTTGATTTGAACGAAAATTTGGGTTTTGAATTCGATTTTGAATTTTAGTGGGAAAATGGATTAGTAGTGGTGTAATGAGCTTTTAGAACTGTTATAATGGGTAAATGATACTGTGATATTATGTGGGAGTTTACGTCACGGATACGGATTCTTGAAAAGCATGCCTGATCCCCTTTATTTTATACTGATATGCTTTTAGATGCGGCGCATCTAGGTTAATTGATGCGGCGTAACAACCTATTTCCAAATTAATAAAATTCTAGATACGCCGTATTACTTAATCTAGATACGACGCATCTCCATACGCCGTATCTCATTTCTTGCTCCGCATCTCTTATATTTTGTGCAGATACGCCGCACTGATTAAATCAGATGCGCCGTATCTACCTAATTTGCAGACTGTTTACTAACTTTGAAAATTTATTTCAGAATGGCTCTCCCAGTTGCTGCTCGTAGACACCCATGGCTTCGTTTTGAAACAATGGGACTGACACAGGGTGCCGTTGATGATTACATGACTAGACTTGGAAAGTTTTATCAGAGGAAGGTGTTCAGTGTTCCAGTTTTGGATTTTGACAGCATCGGGAATATTGATGAGGGTAACGCTGCTGAGAGGTTACGAACTAGGTTGGAGATGATTCACACTGATGGGGAAGGGCAGATTTTATTCAGGTCTTACGCTTGGGAACGGTTGTTTAGGATTGAGGAACCGTTGATAAAGGTTTTGATGTTGGAGTTTTTCTGTACTATACACTATAGGGAGACTGATCTGGGTCTTGACACATTTGATACTTTGGTATTTAGACTGGGTGGTTTTGAGCAAAGGATGTCTATGGGGCAGTTCATACTAGCTCTCGGGTTGCATACTACAGCAGAAATGGCATCCCCAGGTTTTGCTGATTATTGGGCTGACAGTTTAAGGGTCGTTTCGGATCGTGGGGAATTAGGAGATTATTGGGTTGAGATTTCATCTGGGGGTGATTCAACCACCACCACTCCTTCATACACACTTATTAGGGAGCCATTGAGGAGGCTTTGTCATCGTCTGATAGCCCTGACTATTGCCGGGAGGGGGCAATCCCCTGAGAAGGTGACTACTTTGGACCTTTTTCTCTTGCGGAGCATGGACGAGGGAGCTGTGGTGAACATCCCTCACTTCTTAGCACATTATTTACACAGAGTTGCTCCAGGGAGAGATGGTAGGAGCCAAATGACTGGGGGTCACTTTGTCTCTCGACTTGCTAGGCACTTTGGAGTATTAGGTGATGAGATTCCCGCTGATCTCCCGATTGATGTAGCTAGATTACCTGGTATGGATGCAGACTATCTTGCGACTAGGCTTGGGATATGCGAGGAGATGATGGGTGGATACTTCTGGGCACCATTAGGACCACCTAGGCCTGCTGAGCCGGAGCAGGGGGATGCTCAGGCGGCCCCAGCTGCTGCTCCTGCTCAGGAGGAAGTACATGCACCAGCACCACCAGCTCCCCGCACTATTGGACAGAGAGTCGAGAGAGTGGAGCTAGAGGTTAGGTCATTGAGAGAGGGTCTCGAGGCACAGAGAGTTGAGCTTGCTGGAGTGAGGAGAGATACGAGCTGGTTAGTCGACGGTGTCAGTAGGGTGATGGCTCTTCATGGGGTCAGCCACCACCTTCCAGATGGTGCTTATGTCAGAGGGATGACCACATACGAGCGCAGGGTTCGCCGCAGGACTGACGGAGCTAGTACTTCAGGAGCCCAATCAGATGACGTGACTCCAGACCAGCCTACAGCTTGACCACTCTTTGCATTTTCATTACGGACACGTTTTCTCGTACATTACTTATATTCTTTTGGGACTGTACTTATTATTACTAACATGTTTATATCTAATGCTCCAGTTTATGTTTCTTGTTATATCTGATGAAGACTGGCATTAAGTTCAGCATGAGAGTACGAGAGGACGTGAGAGATGAACCATGGAATGAGCCATATTACAACAGACTGTTAACAGTCTGTTTGGTAAATACATGCGCCGCATCCAGTAAAACAGATGCGACGCATCCTATCCTTTATTTTGTTTTTATTTCGTAATTATTCCAGGCTCGATACGGCGTATCTTCTTCCATAAGATACGGCGCATCGACTGACCTGATGATTTTCATTTTAATTTTTAAGTTTTATTTTTCCTAACTACTAATGTATTATGCAAGTTTGAACTTTCTTAACTTAGGTGTGTTTAAAGTCTTGGTGGTATTATAGATTCCTGCATTTCCTGTGGATACATCGAATATGAAGCTTAAACGTTCTAATCCACAAGAAAGATGATTTTTGCTCTTATACAAATGGAGGATCATACCGAGCAAATCTCAGGGGAGTTTTTCTGTTCTAATTCTTTTATTTTCCAGTTTTTAATATTTTATCCAAACAACGAGGACGTTGTTTAACTTAAGTGGGGGGATTGGAGAATTAGAACACTTAACACTTACTTGTCCTAAACTTTTTCAAAATATGCTTAAAATGTGCTTAATATATCAAAATTAAAAAAAATTAGCATGTTTTTGTTTAAAGTCTAAGTTGCATAACTGCACACATGACGTTATTTTCAAAAATTGTGATTTTTTCAAAATTCACAAATCTATGAGTGTGCCGGTGACTTGTAAACTTTAGAACTTGGCTTGTATACTATTCGAGACCACCATAATAAGTATTATTTTATATAATTGGGATGACTTGTCTAAATTGGTAAAATTCTAGGATTACACCCAAATAGCCTATTATATGTTATGTGTTATTAGCTAACTACACTGGTTAGTTAACCCCCGTATAAACCCTTTTGTTACTCTCACTTTTAGAGTAAGATACCCCTAGAAAAACACTCAGAGCCATTCCTTTCATTTCTTACACCTTTGTTAAAATGTTTCGTTACACCCTTACACCTTAGCCTGCCCTGTAGATTAAAATCCGTGGTTGGTTAATTGCTTTAGGCAAAGTGTGTTTCCTTACATTACCTGTGTTCGCGTGCGTAATTCATTATCTTTGGTTAGGTCGGGAAATTGCACAATGCAATTGGAGTGAAAGTAAATATTGTATATCTTTGAGTCTTGTTTTTCGTGTGTTTACTACTTTCACTATTACCGTGATTTCTGAAGTTATGAAAAGTATGGAAAAATTATCCAGAGTTATCATTATAGTGATGTGGTGAAATTTTACACATCTATGTTTATGTTTCAAAAAAAAAAAAAAAAAAAAAAAAAAAAATCAAAAAAAAAAAAAAAAAAAAAAAAAAAAAAAAAAAAAAAGGAAGAGTTGGAAGTTTGTTTTAACCAACTTATGTAAAGTTTTGTATTAAGTGGTCGATATCACCACTAGTTGTTGTATATTATATCTATGGATTGAATGGGAGTTGGCAGTTATGGGAACGCCAACTAAAGGTTATTCTTTGATTAAGATCTTGTTGAGTATAATTCGTGTCTACCTAAAGCGTGTGTATCAAGTGTTAAAGCGTGAGTTATTCTATGATATGAGTCTTATTCATGGGATGGTTGGGATAGTGATTAACCACACTTAGGATTTTAATTTATTTGTTTTGTTTATTTTTCATTTTACACCAATTTGTATCCCAAATGTTATCCATACCCTATATTATTCTTTATCCAAACCTTTGATTTATTGAGATTAGGGATTTGAGCAATCTTAAGTATCGTAGTCGTGAATTCGGCTATGTATTTATGATTTTGTCGCCCTTTTTGATATAATATTATTGGTGAAGATTACTTGGTCCTATCTTTAGCCTATTCGAGTTAAGGATTTGAGCAATTGCAAGTATCGTGTTCGTGGATTCGATCATGTATTTGTGATTTTGTCGCCTTTTCTGGAATTTGAGATCGATAGAGATTAAGGAGAATAATTAACCCTTAACCTATAAACCCTTTTTACCGCTTTAGACTTGTTATTCCTTGGCTTTAGTGGGGGAGATGTGTATACTTGCCAAGCTTATGATAGAATATTCGTCACGACTGGACAGTTAAACGATTAGATTTGCTTTTATCAAATTATTTTATTTTACTTCTAATTCGTTAAGTGTTTGGTTGTGTGAATATGACAAAAATGAATACATGCTTAAATATAAAAATAAATCCTAATATCTTTTAGGATACATTTTCATAAGATTAATTCTAAGGTTTACTTGGGGACAAGTAAAGTTCAAGTGGGGGGATATTTGATGAACTCAAATAAGAACATTTTATTACCGTCATTTATCCTATTTATTTGACTTGTTTTATTCTATTATCTGTGAGAATTGATACGTTTATGTTTACTTTTGTAATTCTCAGGTAAAAACAAGCATTTGGTGAAACTTGGCGATTTTGGACTAATTATGGAGCAAAACAAGCAAGAAGTTAAGAGTCTACTAAAATGTACAAGATCAAGACTATTCAGCTCCAGATACGCCGCATCTTGCTTATTACATACGGCGCATCACTATCCAGATTTCACAAGATACGATCCAAGATACAAGAGGACATGCGCCGCATCTATAAATGGAGTTACGCCGCATCTTCTGGCGGTGTACGAATATTCCTGAATATATTAATCTTGGACCCCACGCGAAGTTAAGTCAATGCGCCGCATCTACTTATTAGATGCGCCGCATCTTACCTCAGACAGAAACTATAAATACCCCAATGTCAGACGAGAGAAAGAGTGAGACTTTTGGTACGTACGATATTCTCTAGGCCGAATTCAGTCGTGATAGCAGCACAAGACACACCTTGAACGAAGATACGAGAGCTGTAAGAAGGTCCTGCATGTATTCAATTCATTAAGTAGTTTTGTTTTATTGTATTAGTACACTTTAATTGATCAGGATTGATGGGCTTGTGATCATGGATTAACCATGCACTTCAACTCCCCTTAAAATTGCTTTCCCATTAATTAAAGTTTATATGTTGATGTCTTTGGTGACTTTTATTAGTGCATTGATAACCTCTGTGTCTAGCTGAGCATTGCTTGGGTCGCCATGCCCCTTCCTCGCCTATTTATTAGATCGCCTATGCATTCTATCGTCTGTAGAAAAGTAGGAAGAAAGATAAATAGGATAGTCATAAGTAATCATTAAGGGTTTACTCGCCGATAAGATTAGAACCAACGAGAAAGGACTTAATCTCGGTGCGTTGCATCAAACTATACACTTCATATAAAACTAGCAATAAAACAAGTGACAAGCTACTTAACTATCAGGACAGGTCTTCTTATTGTCTCGAGTATTTATCTGTGTACGTGTGTGCTATTCGCTGATTCGTGCCTATTAGTTAGTTTATTATTTAATTGCAACCAAACCGTGCCAGTCTCTCAGGCTGAACCCCCTTGCGTTACATTAGGTTGTATAGCTAACTTAAGATATTAAAATACTGATTAGAATAACTAGATAATACGTTCCACTCTTAGTGATCGACACTCTACTTACCATTATATACATACTGACCGGGTACACTGCTCGTTAAAGTGTGTGTGTTATTGATAAGTCGGCTAAATATAAATTTAAAACTTGAATACTGCTAAAACCACAACGACATACCGTGGGTATAAATTAGAGCACTCGCACGCATGCATCAGGCATGTCAGTGAACCTTCCACCATGATGGATCCTCATTGTAAACAAGCTTGGATATTGGTCTGTTTCATCATCAAATAACAATAAATTACTAACAACTAACACAAAACACACATTAAATAATTAACATAAAAAATGTATTAAGGCTTTACCATAAACTGAGGTAGCATTAAAAGCTTGTCCATCACCTCTTATGTGCCAAAGCTGGAGTGGTGAACTCATGTTGGTTTTTGCAAATCTTAGGGATTGTAAGTGGAACGCAATATAAAAAATAAGGGCTCAAATAGATTTGATTAGGGAATTAGTCTTTGTTTATATTTGTTTTTGAGTTGGGATCCACCGGGTAAGAAATGAAGAGTCAAAAGTCCGGATATAATATTTAACGGGTGGGAAAATGGGAGTCAACTAGGACCACACTGGAAAAGACTTAAATGCCCTTAACGTATTATCAACTAACTAAGAGGGACTAACGCTTGTTAGTGCCAGGGACTAAAATGAACCAATAGCTTCCCCACAGGGAGGCCGCCTGCAATTATTGAAGACCATGGACGATACATGCAATTTTTCCAAACCACAAGGACGATTTCTGCAATTTACTCTAAAATCTAAAAAATGATTTGGATGACTAAAAACATGCTTGATTGTATGCCAAAAACTGGTTGGAAATAGTTTATTGGTCTGTAAAGATAAAATAATAATATGTTAGTTTAGACATAAAATTATGTATTTTTTTGCATCCCAATCATTCCACAATCTAAAAAGTCTAAAAATTCATCACGTAGGTGACAAGTGTTATTTTTTTCCTTTTGTCAGCTCAATTTTTGCCATTTCCACTTTAACTGATGAACACTGTGATCTTATTTACGAAGATTATGATTTTTTTTTTTTTTTTTTTTTTTTTTGGAAAACTGATGAACTGATAAACAACGTGATTTTTTTTTGAAAACTGATGAACACCGCGATTATTTTTTTTAGAAAACTGGTGAACAACGTGTTTTTTTTAGAAAATTGATGAACTGATGAACAATGCGATTTTTTTTTCCAGAAAGTTGATGAACTGTGAACAAAATGATTTTTTTTTTTCAATTTTTTTAAGAGTAAACTATAAAATACATCCCTGTGGTTTGGCCAATTTCACACGATACATCCCTCCCGAAAAAATTGCCCAATACACATCCCTCCGTTAGTAAAAGTCAAACACAATACATCCACGAGGATGAACGGTGCAAATTTTGTGTCGTTAACTTGGACACGTGGCAGTTAAGTAAGTTAAGTAAGGGTAATTCTGTCATTTTATTACCCTCTTCTTCTTCTACAAATCCATATCCAGACACAAACACAAACACAAACGCAAATCCAAATCCACAAACCCACAAACACAAATCCAAATCCACAAATCCAAAAACACAAACATCAATACCCAGAAACATGTTTCCATCATCGAATCATACCCAGAAACATCAATTGATTGTTTTTTTGATTTAGGGTTTATGCGTTCGAATTAGGGATTTTTGATTGATCGTATTTGTGGTTGATTAAGTGCTTTGGTTTGTGTTATAACATGTATTAGAACATATATAAGTGCTTTAATCGAACCAGAAATATGTTGTGATTGAGAATCAAAGGTTTAGGGTTTTGCGACACTAGCAGTTTTGATTTTTCATGAAGAAATGGTCGACCTCTAGAATCTTTGGACACAACAACAAAATCCATTCGAGACTAAAACAACCAATTACAACACAAAGTTTCTCCCTACAATCACTCGACCTCTAGAATCTTTGGACACATTTTTCTTCGGCATCGTAACTACACGTTCTACAATCGAAAAAGAAAAAAACTCTCAGTTTTTTAATATCCAAAAAAGAAAGAAAAGAAAAAAAAATAATTGTGTTTCCTCATTTCTTCACTTCGGTTTGACATAAACTGAAAACATCAAAAAGCTTACCCGTAACCCATCATACGATCTTGAAGCCAGTCTTGTGGGGTTAATTTTTGTTTATGCGTTTGGTTTGAAATTAAGGAGGAACAGACAAGGGGGCTGCGTATGAAAAGGTCTTAGAGGTATTGAGGTGTTCGGATTAAAACAAGAGGGAGAAGATAAGTTTTGTGTGGCTGCGTTTTTTGGTTAAAGGTTTTGTTATATCAAGTGGTGATTTGATCAGTTTGATTGGGGAAGAAAGGTTAGGTGAAAGGATATTTTTTTTGGTCTGTGCTTATTTAGAGATTAAGGTTAAAAGAGTGGTTAGAGATTTGGTCTGTGCTTATTTAGATCAAGTGGTGATTTGATCAGTTTGATTGTGTTTGTGTTTTTGAAAAAGAAAGAGTGTTTGTGTTTTTTATTTTGATTTGGGTTTTTGATCTTGGATCTGGATTTGTGTTTGTGTTTATGATAAAAGTACTAAAATACCCTTGCTTAAAAAGAGTTAACTGCCACGTGTTCAACTTAACGAGAAAATCTTTGCACCGTTCGTCCTCTTGGATGTATTGTGTTTGACTTTTACTAACGGAGGGATGTGTATGGCGCAACTTTTTTGGGAGGGATGTATCGTGTGAAATTGACCAAACCACAGGGATGTATTTTGTAGTTTACTCTTTTTTTTAAAACAAAATGATGAACTGATGAACAACATAATCTAACTGATGAACATTGTGATGTAACCGATTAACAACATCAAAGAAAATTGATGAACATTGTGATAAAAAAAAAACGTTCTTCAAAAAGAAAACTGATGAAAAACGTGATCTAACTGATGAACATTGTGATATTGTTCATAAAAAAAACCTAATGAACTTGTTAATACAAATAATGTCAAATACGTCATTTGCATTTTTCGATCTCTATAAGTTTTGATCATCACAAAATATAAAAACACGTTACGTAAAACTATACTTGTTAAGTTTTTAATCAAGAAACCTCGTTTCGACTACAACATCACTTATGGTATGAACAAACAATCTAACAATTTAGTCAAGTGATCAAAGAAGTTATTTTCCCTTAAACCCTCTATTGTAAAAATCGGCCCAGGCGGCCGATTAATCGGCGCATAATCGTTGATCGGTCACTAAGCGCCTGAATTTATCATAATCGGCCTATTTAACCAGTTTGGTCAAAGATCGCTTAAAAATCGGTCAACAAACTGATTAATCGAACAAAATCGGTCTAATAGGATTAATCGGACAAAATCGCTTAAAAATTGGTCAACAAACCGATTAATTGGTCAAAGATCGCTTAAAAATGGTCAACAAACCGAGTAATATCTATGTTTGATTTTGAACTATGAAGAACTATGTATTATGTTTGTATTTTAACAGTTGAAATATTTGAACTTTGATGCACTATGCTTATCTCATACATATAATATACTCTCTCCGTCTCAATTTAATTGTCCATATTTCCTTTTATGGATGTCTCAAATTAATTGTCCACTTTCCTTATTTAGTAAAAACTAGATAATCTAGTGGAGGAATATTCCATTTTAGTGGTTGAAAATTAAAGTGGTCCCACTTTTATTAAACTTTATGTTTTCTCTCTCCTGACAAATTAATTGAGACGGAGGGAGTAATATAATATCTAAAATTACAATTTTGTGCATAAAAAATTCAATCCGATTAATCCCCGCCTAACCGATTAATCGCTAGGCCCTACCCGACCGCCTCACTAGCGCCTAGCGATTTTTAAAACCTTGCTTAAACCTCACATTTTTATGTGACAAAACATTTTTACAAAATATTTTTGTATTTATAAAGAAATGTTTTAATAAGAAAAATAAAATTGAATTTGAAATTCTCCAATAGCTATTTATCCCGCCCAAATCAGTTAAATTTTCACTAGATAAACATTTCACCACATCAGGACAAAAATAGGAGCGTCTCATGGGACGGTCCTGTGGAAAACTAGAAGGGGGGTTGAATAGTTTTATGTCCTTTTAAATTTTATTTTGAAAACTTTTGTTTACTTTTTAAAATTTAGATTCGAATTTATGTGATCTCAACTTCTTGAACAATATGAACAATATGTATATAAGTAAATATAAATAAGTAATGCAAGTAAGGTAATAAAATGAAATGAAAGCTAGAGATGGAAAGATCTAACCGAGAGACAAGAGATTTATAGTGGTTCGGCTACAAGGACACCTTCCTTGCCCTACTCCACTCCCCGAGCACCTAACTCGAGAGTTTTCTTCACTATGTCAACAAGCTCCCTTATGGCGGAGAAAACCTTACACAACTTTAGCTTACACCGGCTTAACGACACAAAGCTAGATGTCGAGTTCTAATCGTAGCTAGAACCAATCTCACAACTTAAACACGACTTAATCACACCTTCTTCTTCACGACTACTTCACGACTTCTTCACGACTTCTTCACGACTTCTTCACAACTTCTTCACGACTTCTTCACTACTTCTTCACGACACTTCACAACTAAGCACAACCTATGTACACTTCTACTTCTTCACACCTTTACTACTTACACACCTTAACAACACAACTTCTCTACTTACACACTAACCTATCCCAAACAATTATACACACAACTATCTAACAACAATACACAACTTATAAACAAATGTATGATGACACAAACAACTTAGGTATCTAAGTTGCAATACTTCTTCTTTAGTTGTTGAAGGAGTATTCTTCTTTTGCACTTGAATGGAGGAAGCTTGGATCACTTAGAAACCAAAGCTTAAGATTATATGATCAAAGGGTTTTTGAAGATATGAAATGTGATTTAAAACAGAAAGTTTCAGTGTGCAAAAGGTGAGTAAAAATCCAGGAGAAGGCTGGTATTTATAGGAGAAAAACTGGACAGCTGGAGGCCTACTGGAGCGGGGGCGGTCCCCTTAATTATTAAGGGGGCCGCCTAGCAAAATTAAGGGGGCCGCCCCTACTGAACGTTGGCCAATTTTGTCCTTTTGTGGGGAAGGTTTTTCTGGAACATTTTAACTGATTTTGGTTAAAAATTTGAATTCATATTTTTATAAAAGATTAAACATTTTTATTTAATACCAAAAATGTTTTTCAAAAATATATAAAATGTTTTTGATGTTTTATAAAAAATCTAGTTATTAAGAAAATGTTCCTTTGATCATATAATGCATTAAGCATTAGTTCATTCATACCTTAAGTGATTTGAGTTATAGAAATAGATATTTACAACTAAATACTTGTTTACGTCATAATTTTCCGATTAATGATTTTACATTTTGTGATTATCAAAACGTAGAGATATCGAAAAATATTAATAACGTGTTTAGGCATTATTTATATCAACAATCTCCCCCTTTTTGATGATTACAAAATCTAAACTCATTAAATCTAAAAATTAGTTTTTAGACAAGTATATAGTGAGTTTACATCTATTTCTCCCCCTTTTTGTAGAATCAAAAAGGTTAAGCCGACAAGTTTTAGAAACTAAATTTGTCGGGACGAGAACTCCCCCTTGATGTTTACTCCCCCTCGTTCGAGGGCACCAAGGAGACGAGCTATGGAAATCTTGGCTGCAAAAACAAGTTAGGAGACACAAGATACATATACATAGCAAAAATATTTAGAACAACCAACTAATGCATTCAAGATGATCATATATAACATATGAATCATCATTACATTACATAAAATACTTTAAACATAATGATTACAACATAACTAGAAATACTAATGGTCCTCATATTGCCAAAGAGAGCGATTGGACTTGCTTGCGACACAAAAGGGTGAGGGAGTTTATTTTGAGGCGGAAAGCATGTGGATGGGTTTTAGTTATGTGATGGTGAGGGAAATGGAGCGGATCTATTGAGGTTATATCGTTGTAGTGGAGGAATGGGATGAGGACGAGTGAGTAGATATTCGATCCAAGAAATATCTTCACTTAAGTGGAGGATTTGTTTTTGAAGGAAGATGCAACAAGGGCAATAGTGGGTGTGGTTTGTAACTTGATCCAAGTTAAGAGAGTGTGGTAGGCAATTTGAGTAAGGTGAGGATGGAGGTTGTCCATTGTTGCGTTATGTGAGGTGCATAGCAAGGAGATCATTAAGATCATGGATTTGGTTAATCTCTTCATGAAGCTTTTGCCTTTCATGAATGGGAATTTGGTTATTTGGTGGAAATGGATGGTATTGGGGTGAAAAGTTTGATGTTTGACCAAGGTGATGAGGGTTTTCAAGGATTCCATTGAAGTTGGTTTGAGGTTTAGGGGAGTAGTTTGGAATGAATGTGGATGTTTGGCCAAAATGGTAGGGTTTGTGAATGGTTCAATGGAATGAGGTTGTGATCTTGGAGAGTAGTTGGGGATAAATGATGATGGAGGTGTTGGTTGTCTAGTTGTGATGGGCTTGTGGTGAGGGTGAGGTTTTCTTTTCCACCCGGGTTTTAAGGTCATCCTTGCTAGCTTTGAGGTTTTTGGTTTTTGGTTGATAGGAGAAGACATGATGGGATGATTGAATGTGGTGGGATATGGGGTTATTTATAGTGGAGGATTTGTGTTGTTTAGGAATGGATAGGCTTGTTGGGTGATCAGGACAGAATGTGTTTGGGAATTTGGGGAAGTATAGGATCAAATGGGCTAAAAAGCAGAAAAAGATTCTCTGAACCCGTCCAGCAGATGGCCGGTCCCCTTAATTATGGGCGGTCCCCTTAATAATTAAGGGGGCCGCCTTATGAATTAAGGGGGCCGCCCATCTGGTACTTTTCTGGGTTCCAGAAATGGGTTTTTCTGCAGAAATAGGTGAGGATGGCTATGTTTTGAGCTTCTGGTTTTAGGCAAGTCCCACTCTTTGAGGCAATTGAGAAACATATTAAGCATGCATGGCATTTAAGACAAATAAATAAGCAAGCAATAATTAATATCTAGCAATTTAAGGAACCTAATCATCTAAGGCAAGGGTAATGAAGCAAAGGCACTAGAAACTAATGGGGAATAGGTGATGGAACAATTGTGAGAATGTGATTGATAAGCTTGTTCTAGTGTGTGCCTATATGCAACAAATGTGGAGATGTGATTGTTTCGACTCCTAAATGCAAAAATTTCCTAAGAAACAATCCAAGGTCTCCTTGATTTGATTTTGCTCAATATATGAATATCAAAGATGTATATATTAGATTATATACTTTGACAATTCATGTGAGATCTTTATGCATGAAAAAAAAATGTTTTTAGCATTATTCAACAATTGTAAGAAAAATAGTTTTCATGTGTTTTCCTAGATGTGAGAATGATTTGTAGAAAATAGATTGGGTTTTGTTTATAAATATGTTTATGCAAATAAATATCCCAATCTTTTATTTTGTGCAAAACAGATTCCTAGACTCAGATGGGAGGAAACAGAAAAGAAAAAAAAAATTGTTACAGTCAAATGGCCGGTCCCCTTAATGAAAAGCCGGTCCCCTTAATAATTAAGGGGACCGCCTTTATAACATTAAGGGGTCCGCCCATCTGGAAAATTTTTTTACCAAAAATGCAAAAAATTCAGTCAATTTGTTCCATCATTCCTAGGCCTAAACGTAAGTGGTTAAAGAGTTCACGCTTAAGGGGCTTAGTGAATATGTCTGCTAAGTTATCTTCCGATGCAACCTTTTCTATAGATATGTTTCCTTTTTTAACGTTATTGCGGAGGAAGTGG
Organism: Artemisia tridentata subsp. tridentata; assembly: GCA_021014915.2. Taxonomy (NCBI): domain Eukaryota; kingdom Viridiplantae; phylum Streptophyta; class Magnoliopsida; order Asterales; family Asteraceae; genus Artemisia; species Artemisia tridentata. The sequence continues at coordinate 189,327,057 of CP139506.1, read as the reverse complement.
TGGCGTATTTCTATATGTTTAGTCCTAGAGTGTTGAACGGGATTCTTACTTATATCTATAGCACCTTTATTATCACACATAATTGGGACGTCATCTAACCTAATGCCATAATCTACGAGAGCTTGTTTCATCCATAGTGCTTGTTGACATGCCTTTCCAGCGCTTACATATTCTGCTTCTGTGGTAGAAATAGCAAGAGTGGTTTGCTTCTTCGAGAACCAAGATGTTAGACAATATCCCATTAACGTGCAAATTCAGCTAGTGCTTTTTCTATCCACGTAGTCTCCCGCATGATCCGAATCCGCATAGACGATGGTTTCTATGCCCGATCCCTTAGGATACCATAATCCTAAGTGTATAGTGCCTTTAATGTATCGGAAGATACGCTTAACCGCTTCTAGGTGAGAGGTTTTGGGATCCTCTTGAAAGCGAGCACAAAGGCAGACACTAAACATGATATCCGGTCTACTTGCCGTTAAGTATAGTAAACTACCTATCATTCCTCTATACTTAGTGTTTTCTATGGACTCACCCTCTTCATCTCTTGTGAGTTTTACTTCCGTAAACATTGGTGTCTTCATGGGCTTAGCGTCTTTTAATCCAAATTTCTTAAGCATTTCCTTAATGTACTTAGATTGATTAAAAAATATTCCATCTTCTAATTGTTTTATTTGTAATCCTAGGAAGAAATTAAGTTCACCCATCATACTCATCTCAAACTCATCATGCATGATTTTGGCGAACTCATCACACATATCCTGACAAGTCAATCCAAATATAATGTCGTCGACATATATTTGGACAATGATGAGATTTGGGCTTTTCTTTTTCGTGAAAAGAGTGTTATCTACCATTCCCATGGAATAATCATGTTTAATAAGAAATGCCTTTAATCGATCATACCAAGCCTTGGGAGCTTGTTTGAGTCCATATAAAGCTTTCTTGAGTTTATAAACATAATCAGGTTTTGCGAAGTCAATGAATCCTGGAGGTTGTGCCACGTATACCTCCTCATTGATAAAACCGTTAAGGAATGCGCTTTTCACGTCCATTTGAAATAACTTAAAATCTAGGGCGCATGCATAGGCAAGTAGTATTCTTATGGATTCTAATCTAGCTACGGGGGCATAAGTTTCGTCATAATCTATTCCTTCTTGTTGATTATATCCTTGGGCAACTAACCTAGCTTTGTTCCTAGTAACTATTCCATTTTCGTCTAACTTATTTCTATAAACCCACTTAGTTCCTATGATGGTCATGTTCATGGGATTTGGGACTAGTTCCCAAACGTCATTTAGTCTTAAATTGATTTAGTTCTTCTTGCATAGCCATAACCCAACTTTCATCTTTTAACGCCTCATTTATATTTTTAGGTTCTATAGTTGATAGAAAACAAAAGAAGTTATTTTTATCTTGAGCTTGTGATCTAAGGGTTCTTTGATTTAGGTTTCCTATTATATTATCTAACGGGTGTGATTTAGATTCCTTAATATTTACAATTTCGTTTTCACCTAATGTTATATCTTCATTATCATCGCCTAAGGGTTTAATTTTACTAACCTCAATAGCTTCTTCTTCAACTAGGTCATCATCCTCTAGGGGCAATGTCTTAGGTGGTGGTGGAGTTTCATCAAAAGTTACATTTAAGGACTCTTCTACTTTCATAGTGTGTTTATTAAGTATTATGTATGCTTTACTATTTTGCGAATACCCTAGAAAGATTCCTTCGTACGACTTAGGATCAAACTTAGTAAGGTAATCTTTTGTATTGAGAACAAAACATTTGCTCCCAAATACCCTAAAGTAATTTAGATTAGGTTTTCTACCTCTTAATAACTCATATGGGGTTTTTCCTAAAATTCGCCTAATTGAGACTCTATTTATTATATATGTTGATGTATCTACGGCATGGCACCAAAACTTTTGTGGGATAGATTGTTCATTTAGCATTGTTCTACTCATTTCTTGTAATGTTCTATTCTTTCTTTCTACTACCCCATTTGATTGTGGAGTGCGAGGAGCGGAGAAATTGTGAGATATCCCATTTAAATCACAATATTTTCCGAATTGCACTTCGTTATCAAATTCCCGACCATGGTCCGTCCTAATTGATACAATAGAACATCCTAATTTATTTTGAATCATTTTACTAAATATTTCAAACTTATTAAAGGCTTCGGTTTTATCACTTAAAAATCTAGTCCACGTGTATCGTGAATAGTCATCTACAATTACTAAGGTATAACGATTACCTCCGTAACTCCGCACAACGGTTGGACCAAAAAGGTCCATGTGTAATAATTCTAGGCATCTAGTAGTGGAGACTATATTCTTAGCTTTGTGACTAGCATGTGCTTGTTTTCCTATTTTACATGCATCGCAAAAGTGTTGGTCATATCTTAGGTTAGGCAAGTTTCTAACTAATTCTTTAGAGGCTAGGGATTGTATTTGTTGCATATTTGCGTGACCTAATCTTCTATGCCACAATGTAGAGTTTTCATCTAAGGTTGCTAAACATATTTTATCTTCCGGTTTATTTCCTAGTTTCATAACATATACGCCACCTTTCCTAACTCCTCTACCTATAACCTTTCCGTCCTTAACTATTTCGCTATCTTTACTTGTAAAGGTAACCCTACACTTATCATCACATATTTGTCCTATACTAAGCAAGTTATATGTTAAGTTATCTACATGCTCAACATTTTCAATAGTTAGGGAGTCTTGAGAGATCGTACCTTTGCCAATGATTTTTCCACGAAAATCACTACCGAAAATAACATTACCTCCGTTGTATGCCTTGTAGGAGGAAAATAGCTTCCGGTTTCCCGTCATGTGCTTCGAGCATCCGCTATCCTTAATCCATTCGTCGGGCTCCAAATTTATCCCTAGACATATTTCATCGGTGGCTTGAGCTACAAGGCACTTTTCGTCTTTTGCTTTGTCCGCTTCATCTTTGTCATTATCGCTCCATGTTCCACTAACAAATGCACTTTTGTAATCATAACCCGGTGGCTTTGGACATTCGCCAATGAGATGGTTTTGGCTTCCACATCTAAATCACTTTCTTTTCCCGTAGTTATCATTTCTATTTCTTTGTAGCGATCTTCTTTCATCTCGTGGTTGTCTCGTGAATCTTCCTCATCTCTTGAAGAATTTCTTGAATTCTCTAACGGCCATTGCATATTCTTCGTCTTCACTATCGTCACTTGAATCATCATCATCACTAAGTTCCTTTTTGGCTTTTAGTGCGAGAGACTTGATTTGATCTTTCTTGCTCTTGACCGTTTCTGAGTCCCTCTTTATAATTTCTTCATGAACCTTCAGGTTGCCAATAAGCTCATCAAGTGATAACGTCATCAAGTTCTTTGACTCTTCAATCGCCGTGACCTTCGCGCACCATTTTGGATGTAATGCCCTAAGAAATTTCCTTACACAATTTTTGCTAGAAAAAGTCTCATCAAGTGCTTTTAAACTTGTGATGATTGTGTTAAATTTAGCAAATGCATTATCAATAGATTCCTCTTCAGGAATTGTAAATTGTTCATATTGTTGCACAAGAAGATCTATTTTATTATCTTTGACTTGACTATTACCTTGGTGAGTGATTAATAAAGAATCCCAAATCTCTTTTGCGGTTTGACACATAAAAATTCTTTCATATTCTTTGCATGGTAACGCATTATAAATAACCATTTTAGCTTCATTATTTTTTTGCTAGTTTCTTTTTTAAATCATCATTTTGTTTTTCAAAAGGTACAATTTCATCTATTTTAGTTAGGATATTATATTGAATAGGGGGAAAATCACCATAGGTAATAACATGCCAAAGATCAAGATCCTTTGATTTCACATAAGTTTCGAATCTATTTTTCCAATAAAGAAAACCATCACTTTCAAATAGTGGTGGTCTTTGCATAGATTGCCCTTCTAAATATTTTAAAGATTCCATAGATCGTTTCAAGTTTTAAAATACAGTTAATTTTAAAAATCTTGTTTGACGTGGCTCTTGATACCAATTGTGGAAAACTAGAAGGGGGGTTGAATAGTTTTATGTCCTTTTAAATTTTATTTTGAAAACTTTTGTTTACTTTTTAAAATTTAGATTCGAATTTATGTGATCTCAACTTCTTGAACAATATGAACAATATGTATATAAGTAAATATAAATAAGTAATGCAAGTAAGGTAATAAAATGAAATGAAAGCTAGAGATGGAAAGATCTTACCGAGAGACAAGAGATTTATAGTGGTTCGGCTACAAGGACACCTTCCTTGCCCTACTCCACTCCCCGAGCACCTAACTCGAGAGTTTTCTTCACCATGTCAACAAGCTCCCTTATGGCGGAGAAAACCTTACACAACTTTAGCTTACACCGGCTTAACGACACAAAGCTAGATGTCGAGTTCTAATCGTAGCTAGAACCAATCTCACAACTTAAACATGACTTAATCACACCTTCTTCTTCACGACTACTTCACGACTTCTTCACGACTTCTTCACAACTACTTCACGACTTCTTCACAACTTCTTCACGACTTCTTCACGACTTCTTCACTACTTCTTCACAACACTTCACAACTAAGCACAACCTATGTACACTTCTACTTCTTCACACCTTTACTACTTACACACCTTAACAACACAACTTCTCTACTTACACACTAACCTATCCCAAACAATTATACACACAACTATCTAACAACAATACACAACTTATAAACAAATGTATGATGACACAAACAACTTAGGTGTCTAAGTTGCAATACTTCTTCTTTAGTTGTTGAAGGAGTATTCTTCTTTTGCACTTGAATGGAGGAAGCTTGGATCACTTAGAAACCAAAGCTTAAGATTATATGATCAAAGGGTTTTTGAAGATATGAAATGTGATTTAAAACAGAAAGTTTCAGTGTGCAAAAGGTGAGTAAAAATCTAGGAGAAGGCTGGTATTTATAGGAGAAAAACTGGACAGCTGGAGGCCTACTGGAGCGGGGGCGGTCCCCTTAATTATTAAGGGGGCCGCCTAGCAAAATTAAAGGGGGGCCGCCCCTACTGAACGTTGGCCAATTTTGTCCTTTTGTGGGGAAGGTTTTTCTGGAACATTTTAACTGATTTTGGTTAAAAATTTGAATTCATATTTTTATAAAAGATTAAACATTTTTATTTAATACCAAAAATGTTTTTCAAAAATATATAAAATGTTTTTGATGTTTTATAAAAAATCTAGTTATTAAGAAAATGTTCCTTTGATCATATAATGCATTAAGCATTAGTTCATTCATACCTTAAGTGACTTGAGTTGTAGAAATAGATATTTACAACTAAATACTTGTTTACGTCATAATTTTCCGATTAATGATTTTATATTTTGTGATTATCAAAACGTAGAGATATCGAAAAATATTAATAACGTGTTTAGGCATTATTTATATCAACAGGTCCCTTAAAGGTGGATGGTCCCTTATATATACGGGACCGTCCAATATTTTAGGGACCGTCTCACGCTCCTGCTAGTGCCTATAAATACTGTACTATTCCAACAGAAAAATTTACCTCTTGAGCACTAAAACTTTATGTCTTCCCAAACCATTCCATACTCTCTTCTTAGATCACATTAACGTGTTGTAAGTTGTTTACAAGTGATCACATCCATCCTACCTCAAAGTGCAAGAGAAGAACGCTCGTATTCGTCAAGAAACATAGTGTTGAAGAATAGGCATTCATCTTGTAACCTTTGTTACTTTTCTCTCTTAAATCTAAATTCTCTTTATCTCAATTCTTGTGTAAGATTCGAGTTGTGTGTAAGCTCAGAATTGTGTTGTGTGTTGATTCGGACTCGGTGTTGGTCCATAAGGTGATTGTGTTGATTTGGACTTGGTGTTGGTCCGAATTGTGTTGTGTGTTGTGGTTGCTATTGCGTGTAGTATTGTGTAGATTGGTTCTAGCTAGGATTAGGACTCGACATTCTGCTTAGTGTCGTAAATTGGTGTAAGCGAAGGTGTACGGTTTTCTACGCCTTAAGGGAACTTGTTGATATAGTGTTTGTAACTCTCGAGTGTGATACTCGAGGAGTGGAGTAGGGCAAAGATAGAGCTTCGTAACCGAACCACTATATATCTCCGCCCCGTGGTTTGATCGTTTCTTCTCTTTTCTCTTCTATACCTCTCACCTTGTTATTATCGTTTATTTTATTTGTGTTCATATATTGTTGTGTTGATATCACATAAACTTCGAATCTAAAAGTCTTTCAAAAGAAACTTGAAAAAGATTTTGAAAACGTAATTAAAACGGTGAAACTATTCAACCCGCCCCCCCTCTAGTTTCTACAGAACTGATGAACTGATGAACACATATTGCAGTTTCGAAGTTTTATTCATCATAATGTTATTTTTTTCAAGAAATATTGAAGCTTTTATGAATTACTAAAACATTTTTGTTCTAATTAACACATGCAAACTCTAAAATTACGAAATTTCTTCATTATGACATTTCATCGAACACCTTTGCTATGTCTTGCATTTTGTAAAAGCAATGTTTTCGACAACAATTGTGGTCCAAAAGTAATTGTTGGGTCCATTTAGTACCCAAGTTTTTCTTAAACAATAATTTGAATATAAAATAACCTAAGTGTTAGAAAACCTTAAACAACACTCAAGTCACTGAGTGAACAGTTGCTCAGTGAGTCACCTTCCGGATGCTTAGGACGAGTCTAAGAAGAAAGGCTCTCCATTCAGTGAGGCGGAACTCAGTGAGTGGCACCTAAGCCAAAGAAGAAGGTGATGGGTTCAGTGAGTGATGACAATAACTCACTGAAACCCCAAGACTCCTCAACAACTAAAGACTGAAGACTGAAGACCTGAAGACTGAAGAGTAGGTGGGACAAGGCGGGAAACGTTTGAATGGATAAGATGAAGTCCTTATCAACCTGAAGTCAAACTTTCCCTGGAAGGCAAAATGTCAGGATAGTGTCATCACTGCTCCTCAGAAAGCAGTATTGTCTTATACCCAAAATAGTCTATTGTAACAGAGACAAAATACGTAAGTATTTTGTCCTAACTAGCTTAGGTCATCTTTTGTTTTTATCATAACGGTTGAATTTTACTTGTGTATAAATAGAATCATAAAGTGGAGTAAAAGCTGACAAGTTTGTGCACTAAATGCTTAGACATTCACAAAAAACTTTTACTCCTCCAAATAGCAACCTAGTCCCTGAGATAGCTCAGTAGGTTCAGTTAGTTGCTACTTAAGCTTAGCTTAAGTTCAGTGAAGAGTCATACCATACTTGTCATTCAATCCCCAGTGTTATTCCACAAACACTTGGGTATAATTCTTTGTTAATTGCAAATAGAATTAAACGTTGATGATGGTCCCTATTAAAGATGTAACACAAGATCTAATCTACTAAACACCATGTAGACAACTACAACTAAGCTACGAGTAAACTATTAACGATAGAATAATAAGCTACGAGAGATTAGAGAGAATTAAGAAGAAAAGAGACGGATGATTCTATTTCATACAAAGGAGTAGCAAAGTTTTCGCATAATAGAATAGAAACCAACAATAGAAATGATGCCCCATGCCTTCTATTTATAGGCGTGGGATTAGGGCATCCTATGCTAACATGTTCTAGAAGGAATTAGATAAGATATGGGTAGCTCATGGTCTCCTAATGAGCCGTGTCCTATTACAAACATAAAGCCCATTACAACCAATTTCGATAACATGGCCAAGAGTAGAAAAATTCTTGAAACGTGTTCCCAACAATCTCCCCCTAAGTCTTGGTCATCTTGGTTGCTTGACGTCATCTTTGCTTCTTGGGCTTCTGACATCTTCATAATCTTTGTTCTTTGTTCTTGATCTGATATGATATGGTATGGTAATGATCTGCCGTCCTCCAATGGTCTTTAGTATTGGTGTCTTTACGACGTCTCCATCATGCTCATATGTTCTTCGACTTTTGTTCTTCATATATCACGTAGTTCTCTCTTCATAAGCTTGATCTTAGACTTGTGAAAGGTTAACATACTTGATCTTTGACTTTTCTTGAATTATTTTGAGCTTTTGTTATTCCATAGTCTTTGTGAGAACTTTGCTTCAGAATATGAGCATGATGGAAAGGTGATGGAACTCAGGTATTCATGATTCGCTGCAAGTAAACAGTTAGCAATAAATCATCCGGTACTTACAGATTTGGACTTCGAGATCATCAACAGCATAGTGTGAAGACTTTCTCTAATCCAAACCCAGGCCGTTCTGAATCGGATACCCCCGAAAGGGCTTACACGGACACACCGAAGTGCACCCACGATTCAGTGAGTCGCTGGAGATCACCCCACGACTGTAGACCACTTTTGGAGCAAACACTAAGCGTAATCCATAAGGGATTACCGAAGTGACCTGCTTTCAGGGCTGTTCGATGTTGACCCTGGCAGGATTTCCGTTCAATCACTGAGAATCACACATGTGGTTTCTCTCATGAATGTTCTCGGCAGATTGCTAAGATCTGCGAAGGACACTCCTATGATTTACAACTGGTGTTCTTATTGTTGAACAGCCAGTGTATACTAAGTGTACCTAAGAGATCTTTGATGAATCTCAAGGCTCTAGACTCGATTAGTGCACATTTGTTTGGTCGTCGGAGGCATGGAGCAGAGTGCCTCCTTTTCAATATCAACACATCTCGTAGTGAGAGGTCGATAGATGATGAAGGGTTCTCCGAGTGAAATGAAACAAGTGTCTTTTGAGAGACACCTGAGTGGCTAGAAGGTTAGTGCATTGCGTCACTGGGTCCATGACGAATTTTATCTTCAATACCGGTGATGCCCAATTAACCAGTAGATAATGTATTGAACCCGGTGTCTGCCCTAAGGTTGAACAAATGGAGGGCTATTTCTTTTCACCTTTATCTTTACTTTTCTTTTTAATTCTTCAACCCCTTCTTTCTCCTTTCATTTCATATATCCTTTTTCAATCATACCTAGGACTTTCTAGTTCTAAACTATTGGTATTGTCCTTGGGTAGATCCCTCCGGCTCTGGCGGATCATAGGACGGTTATTCCTAACCTTAGTCACCTTATAACTCCATGACTATCCTATTGATGCCATAAACCAAACCTTTTTGAAAATCTCTCAAAGTGCTTATGATTATAAACATATTTTGTTAACACTTTGAGAGTTTTGTGATTTTTAGAAAGACTCCCCCTTAACATGTGCTCATAAGTGATTAAGGTAAATTTGTACATGTCGGGTAGAGTTGGCACTTTTTGAATTGATTGATTTTCAATGAACATGATCATCGCGAGACACGCTTACATCACTAGTAGAACTAGCTTGAAATTATTACCCGTCCAGATCACATTCAAGGAAAATCGCTCAAAATCGGTACATTCTACTCAGACACATCCTTTGCGAGACACGCTTACATCACCAGATAAACTGGCTTGAAATTATTACCCGTCCAGGATATGTCTTTTCGACTACTGACTTTCGCTATCGTCAATTCGAGGGTCAATTCTGAGTCGAGCACTCGTGAGATCACAACTTTTCTTTACCATATTTTAATCATATCTTTATTCTCCCCCTCAAAAATAGCATACTCATGATGTTTTTGAAAAACTTTATGATTAAAATATGCTGTTTTTGAGTTTTGTGGGAAGAATTTCAAGAACTTTTGTTTGAACAAAGATTATGTTTCAAATACTCCCCCTTAATGAGGGAATACTTGTCCTTATGAGCAGAATTTTGAAAAACTTAGAAAAATTCTAGTTTAATTCTACTCATAAGAAAGAAGCTTTCGCTCCTTTGATCAGGATTGAGGCACTGAAGCGTACCTCAGGGTCCTTTCTTTACAGGTACGGGTTGTGCACTGTTATGTGTACACAAGCCATTGTTTTAACAATCATATAAGCAAGAATAATGAATTTTAAGAATAAATCAAACTCTTACTTCATCCTCCTCTTTTGAATGATGTGTAGACAGGGTCAGGTCTTTGGAATGTTCTGACCGGGAAGGATGGGCGACCTCCAACATAACTCTCAAACCTCCTCATCTGATCTCTTCTGAATAACCTTCTCTCAATCCTGTTCACAAACTGGTAGATCTGTCTTAGCTGATCACCATTCCATCTCTTCTTTATCTGCAACCGTTGATCACTAACCCGAATCACTAACCCATCACGGACCTTATTCAACGTGGTGTCGTAGAATTGTGAATATCACGATATGCCATGAAGCAGTTGATAGTCAGATCACTTTTGTAGACGAACCCAAAAGTTGGCTGACTCTTGAAGGTGTACTGAGCTTCATTGTTGATATTCTCAAGATGTAGCAGTGGTTGAGTCAAGTTCAACTTTGTCTGGTAGCTCTCGACCCCTAGTTGAAGATCTTCCACACGTTCTTTGATAATCTTCCTTATGATGAAATGAAGAATAGATGTGCTGAAAGCGTATTGGAGTTCTGGTGTCACATGTTGCAGTTTTCCTTGGACTTTAATTAGGTACATGTCTTCAAGGTCGTTGAGACTTAAGTCCGGAAAATCTGCTTCAGAGAACGTGTAGAGTTGCATGTCATGTCTTCTTACTTTGATCTTTGAGAGGAACGTGTAATCATACTTCTTGTCCCCCTTCAGACTAACTACAGCAACAATCCTTAGATCACTTCTTACTGATTCTGGAGATTTCTTGGTTAGTTTGCTTTTATACTAAGTCTTTCTTTTTTCGAACCAGTGGTAGATTCCTAATTCAGCATCGTGATCATAATTCACTTTCTCAGAAACAAAGAGATGAGAAGCTGTTTCCTCGATAGCAGGGTGTTCGTATATTGCTGCTGGAGTCAAAGTAATTAAAGTAGCATACTTTTTCTGACAGTTGGCCCTGTGCATGAGTAGCTCCAGATCTTTATTGAAGAAGAAACGATATGGAATGGCTGGCTTGCTGTGAACTCGGATCACCGGTAGAGGCTTTGTCCAATCTGTGATGTATGGCTTGTTTTTGCTGTCTCTGCTGCCTATCACATCTGGATTAGTCCAGCTGAAGTCTGAAGACATAGCTCGAGCAATGTTCTCGAGGTGATACTCGAGCTCAGCTGCACTCGAAGAGTTGTCTTTAAGGAGATTAAAAGCATCATTTTTAATCCGACGAAGTTCCCTCTTGGTCAGTTTCTTGATGCGTTGAGTACTTTTGAGTTGTTGAGCAAACTCAAATGTGCTGTCTTCCATCTTGGAATCTTCGTCAGTATGTACTTGAGCACTTGTTAATTGATCCAAGAACTCGTTCCGGGGTGTGTCATCATCATCGAGCCATGAAACTACGTTTGGTCTTTTGGAAGATTTCTTGCTTGACGTAGCTTTGGTCTTTGGTGGTGACTGAGGTTGATCATATTCTTGTTGAAACTCCATATCTTCTTTGGCAAAGTGCTCAAAATGATGATGTGTCTCCTTTGGTTCAGACTCTAAAGCATTGTGAGGTTGAGATGTGGTTGTTGTTGATGGTCCGATTGGTTCTTTGAGTTGTGAACCAGATCCTCCTTCACCCTTGTGCCTCTTGGATTGGGTGTCAGGGTCCTGGTCTTCTTCATCTCGTGAACGTTTGCCTTTATCGGCAGCAACTTTGCACGAGTCCAGATTTGCATTGATAGCCTCATAGAGAGCTATTTCTGTTTCAGATGGAGAGGTAAGGGCCGTGAGTCTGGTGAGAAGTGCGCGTTGGAGTTCGTCGGTTGTGAAGTCTTCAAGTTGCTTTGGTTGGGTTGTTGTGTCTTGAGGAATCGATCCTGTGATGTTTTGAGCTTTTTCCTCAATGTTGGTGTCAATGTACACTTCAATCTTCTCCATGAGATCTGACATGTACTGCTTTACATATTTCTTTGTATGTCCCTTTGCTTCCTTGAGTAGTTGAGCTTTGACATCATCTTCAAGGAGTTCATCCATTTTCTTCTTTGTCTCCTGCAACTCTTTTACTTGCTCAGAAAGACCTTTGACCATATTCTGCATCTCAGTTACTTGGTCACTTAACATGCTGTCTTTCTTTGCCTGTGCTAACTTTGCTGCCTTCTTCAATTTCTTTGCTGCAGGAGAAACGACTTCGACACGAGTAACCCTAGCAATCTTCTTAGTATACTTGCCTTTAATGATTTTCTTGAGAGTCTCTTCTGTTGTTGCCTTTGATGGTTGGGGTGGTGGTGATGGTTGTGATGAAGATTCGGGAGGAGTTGAAACTTTTGGAGGAGAGACTGTTTGAATCCTTTGGTGGGGAGGCAGGAGGAGTTGAATCCTTTGGTTGTTCCTCAGATTGAGGCTTGTAAACGGTGAGTTGTAGCTGTGACGGAGTGAGAGGTGGTGTTTGAATATAGTTTTCAGCTTCCTTTTCTGCTTCTTCTTTCTCCTTTGCTAGTCTCTCTTCTTCCTTCCTCTTTTCTAATTCTGCCTCGTGTTCAATTTCTAGTTCGATTGCAGCTTTAGTAGTCTTCTCCCCAATAATTTCCTCTTCCTCTGAATCAGACCATACAACAGGTGCATCAAGATCAAACTGCTCCTGATTACCCCCTTCGAACATGTCATCCTTAATTTCCTCATATGTCAATGGTTCTCTTTCCTTGTCGGATTGATTAACTTGATTGAAAGGTGGAGGAATGTCCTCAGAATGTGAATCAGACCTATCGGGTTGAATAACCGAATCGGGCTGAGGAGTAGTAGTTGTAGTAACTCCAGACCCTCCGGGTTGATTAACCGGATCAGTATGGGTTGAAGCTACTTCTTTGACAGTTCCAGAACCTCCAGCTCCTTTTTGTAGCTCATATTCCCTTTGTTCTTTAACCCTTAATTCCGCTCTTCTGGCTTCATCTTCTTTCAGAGTCTTTTTGCTTTGTTCCATTGCAACAATGGTAGCAACATCTACGTCCATGGAGATGGTTTCTTCTTCTTCGGATTCAGTTGCTTCAGAATCAGATTCCTTTTCAGCATGAATCCCTTCTTCTTCTGGTTGTGGCTTTGGAATGTTAACTTTGACTCTTCTCTTGATGATGTTAGCCATGGACGGTTTGATTTTCTTAGAAGCACTTGAAGCACTCCCAGCCTTACTGCTCCCCTTTGAACGGGTCTTGGTTGATCCAGACCCTTCTGCACCAAGCTTTAAGAATCCGACGCGACCTAGTCTGAATGCCCTGTCATAGTCTTTGTAGGCTTGAGTTTTCTTGACAAATTCCGTCATCAGAGACTCTGGCAGTCTAGTCCCTTGCTTGTGTGAACTATCCTTGGGAAAGTAGATAGAGTTGATAGTCCTGTTAATACAAATATCGTCCCAAAAACATTATTTATATTTTTGATCTTTACTTAGTTTTGTTAATGACAATTACAAGGTATATCTTTTAGCAAATTATAAATACTAGCTTAAGTCTCTTAAGTACACATTTTACACTTCACAAAATAACCAAGAATTACAAGTTTGCTTATTTAGTAACTTGTTTCCTTAAAAGGAAACTTTAATTCTAAAAACATTCCATGACATCATTGCATACATCACATATAATATCTTTGTTAGATTGTGATATATCTTGTTTAGATTTACAAGTTACATAGTTGACATTTGAGGATTTTGGATGATTTTGTAAGATATGGAAGATTTGGAAAGATATACCAAATCTATTAGCTGTCAACACCCACGGATCCAAGTCCAATGAAGGACGGATCCATATTGTGGGATCCGTGGGATCCGTCAGCTGGATATCAGCTTGTCTATAAATAGCAAGCTGATCATTTGGCTTTCTCATCACTCATATAGCTTAAACACACATATTCATTTAGTATATATCTTACTAACATCATTCATACTTGCATTTCACTTTGATCTTTCTTTTTGTAGAAAAGAGATCAAGCTTTCAAGGATCTACAGAACCGTAATCCTTTAGTTTCATTATTATGTGATATTGTAGTTTGTTTCACACATCATTATCTATCATTTGTAATCAGTGAGTGTGGTTAGTGTTTTAGTCCTCAAAACACAAAGAGAGTAGGGAGTGGTTGTACCCTTGTAAAGAACTCGACATCTAGCTTAGTGTCGGTAAAGTATATAGGCGACGTCAGGTTGGTTCTACCTTGTAAAAGAACCCGGTGTTTAGCTTAGTACCGGAAAAAGAAGTAAGCGATGTGTAAAGGTTTTCTCCGCCTAGAAAAGGAGTTTGTTTCTTAGTGAAGGATAAACTCTCGAGTTGGAAGCTCGGGGAGTGGAGTAGGGCAAGGAAGAGAGTCCTTGTAGCCGAACCACTATAAACAACAGTGTTGTGTGGTTTGATCTTTCCTCTCTTTATCTTTTGTTTATATTGTGTGATTATTTGTTTATGATTGTTTCCTTTGAATTAACATATAGTAACAAAGCAAATAAAACTCGAAAAACGGTAAAAACTATTCAACCCCCCTTCTAGTTTTCCACAATTGGCATCAAGAGCTATGTTACTTAAGACTTTTAAAATATATTGTATTTTAAAACTTAAAACGATCCATGGATTTTGAAAACTTTAAAGAAGGGCAATCTATGCAGAGACCACCTCTATTTGAACTAAATTGCTTTATTTATTGGAAAAATCGCTTTGAGACTTATGTGAAGTCAAAGGATATAGATCTATGGTATATAATAGTTGATGGTGATTACAAACCTGTTAGTAATAATATTTCGGGTGGTCGGGATGAAGGAGTTTCTCTTACTCGTCACAGTGATGAGCAAATGAAACTAATTGCCAAAAATAATGAAGCCAAAATGATGCTTTATAATGCCTTACCTAAGAAAGAATATGAAAGAGTTTTTATGTGTAAAACGGGTAAGGATATTTGGCAATCTCTTATTATTACACATCAAGGGAACTCACAAGTAAAAGATAACAAAATTGATCTTCTTGTCCAACAATACGAACAATTTGTTATCTCTGAAGATGAGACCATTGATAGTGCGTTTGCTAGGTTCAATACTATTATTACATCACTTAAAGCACTTGACGAATCTTTTTCTAGTAAGAATTTTGTCAGGAAATTTCTAAGAGCACTCCATCCGAAATGGAGAGCAAAGGTGACAGATATTGAAGAATCTAAAGATCTCTCAAGCATGACACTGGATGAGCTCATAGGAAACCTAAAAGTTCACGAAATGATTATGGAAAAAGACTCAAAATTGTCAAAGGCAAAAAGGAGAAGATTAAGTCTATTGCCTTGAAAGCCAAAGCCGAGTCAAGTGACGATGATGAATCTTGTTCAAACAGTGATGATGAAGAATATGCCATGGCCGTGAGGGATTTCAAGAAATTCTTCAGGAGACGAGGAAAGTTTGTAAAACCACCTCGTGCTGAAAAGAAATCCACTCGGAAAGATCGTGACGATAAGAAAGGTAAGGTTGACAGGAAATGCTATAGGTGTGGTGACTCCAGTCACTTAATAGGAGAATGTCCAAAGCCTCCAAAGACCAAGTCTCAAAGAGCCTTCGTTAGTGGAGCTTGGAGCGATAGTGAAGGATATGATGATGATGAGCCTAAGAACAACGAAATTGCCCTTATGGCTGATGACACAGAAGAGGTACATTCTGATTCATACTTCTCTATAGATGACGTAACCTTAGAAGTAGAATATAACAAACTGTGTGACGTTACTTTAAAAATCATAAACAAAAACAAATTTTTGAAAACAAAGACAACACTTTTGGAAAATGAAGTATTTTGGCTTAAAGAAAAAGCAATACGAATTGAAAAAGGTAAAGGTAGTAAAGAAACGTGTGTTTCTTGTCAAGAACTAAAACTTGAATTAGAAACCTTAAGATCCACACAGGAAGATTTAATCAAACAAAATTCAAAGTTTAAAAAGTTTGATAAAAACATAAGTTGTGCAGATGAAATAATGAAAATGCAAAAACTACCTCATGATAAAACATGACTAGGCTTTATGAAACTAGGAACCTTAAGTGACCATAAGGAACAGGCTGTGAATAAAACTGATTCAACCAAGTTAGACACTCACGGATCCGATAGATCCATAAATTTGGATCTGCCAGTTGTACCCAAGGGAGCCGTGGGTACTGAGGCTGAACCGAAGGTTCACAAAGTCGATCGTTCCGAGTTTGTTAAAGTTACTAGAAAACCTAACAGTAATATAACCAATAATAAACACAAACCAGCAGTATCTTTAGGAAGAGGTCAAGCTAGAAATGAATATAGAATTAAAACGGATCAACAGAGACCTCAAATGAGTTTTTCCAAACACCCCTTTCCAAAGAGTATAGTTAATCCACAACACACTTATCAAAATAATTGGAACCAAAACATGCCTAGAAACTTTCATGGTCCTAATCATATGCCATGGAACAATTGTCCACCATTTCCGTACATAAACCATGATAATGTCATGTTTAACCCAAACGGACCCATGAGATATTGGAGACCAAATGCTTGAGTCTTTTATGAACTTAGGTATGCTTGAAAGTTGATCTTGAACCTGATGAGTGGATCAAAGATAGTGGGTGCTCAAGACACATGACGGGAAACAAAAATCTTTTCTCAACCTACCAAGTGTATGACGGAGGTAATGTCACATTCGGTAGCAAGCTTAAAAGTAAAATCATCGGAAAAGGTACAATCTCTCATGACTCTCTATCTATTGATGATGTTGCTCATGTAGATAATTTAGGATTTAATTTACTTAGTATAAGTCAATTATGCCGCAAAAAGTATAACGTCCTTTTCAGTGAAAATGGAAGTAAAATACTTAAAGATGGCATAACCGTAGGAAAGGTATTTTAAAGAATAATGTCTATGTTATGAAATTAGATAAAACACCTAAAGATAAGTTATGTCTTACCTCCTTTGACGAAAACTCAACTCTATGGCATCGACGCTTAGGTCATGCAAATATGAGGCTTATTCAATCCTTGTCATCCAAAGAACTCGTTAGGAACCTACCCAAGTTGAAATATGACCAACACTTTTGTGATGCTTGCAAAATTGGGAAACAAGTACATAATAGCCATAAGGCTAAAAACATGGTATCTACATCTAGATGCCTAGAATTATTACATATGGATTTGTTTGGCCCGTCGGCTATACAAAGTTATGGAGGAAATTTTTACACTTTAGTTATAGTAGACGATTACTCTAGATATACATGGACAAAATTTTTGAAAACTAAAAATGAGGCATTCGATAAATTTGAAATTCTAAGCAAGAAAATTCAAAATCAAATAGGAAGTAACATAGTATCTATTAGAACTGACCATGGTCGAGAATTTGACAATGAAATCCAATTTGGAAATTTTTGTGATAATAATGGAATAACTCATAATTTCTCGGCTCCTCGTACACCTCAATCAAATGGTGTAGTAGAACGTAAAAATAGAACAATTCAAGAAATGAGTAGAACTATGTTAAATGAACAAAACATACCTCAAAAGTTTTGGTGTCACGCTGTAGATACTTCCACATATATCCTAAATAGAGTTTTAATTAGACCATTTTTAAATAAAACCCCCTATGAAATTTATCGAGGCAAAAAGCCTACATTAGGATATTTTAGAGTTTTTGGAAGCAAGTGCTTCATTTTAAACACTAAGGATTATCTCACCAAGTTCGACCCAAAGTCGTATGAAGGTGTATTTCTTGGGTACTCACAAACAGTAAAGCATACATAGTATTAAACAAGGAAACATCAAGAGTCGAGGAATCATTGAACGTAACATTCAACGAAAGTCCACCTCCCTCTAAGACATCACCTTTGGTAGATGATGACTTAGTTGAAAGTCAAATGGCTAAAGATATAGAAAACATTGAAAATGACAATGAACCTGTAAAAGGAGAGATAGTCAATATCAAAGAAACAAAAAGTCATCCATTAGAAAACGTCATAGGAAAACTTAATGAAAGAACATTAAGATCCAAAGCTCAAAATGAAAGTAATTATTTTTGTTTTATTTCAACCGTTGAGCCTAAAAATATAAATGAGGCAATAAAAGATGAATCTTGGGTAATTGCTATACAAGAAGAACTAAATCAATTTACTAGAAATGATGTTTGGACATTAGTCCCTCCACCTAAAAACCAAACCATAATCGGCACCAAATGGGTCTTTAGAAATAAAATGGATGAAAATGGTATTGTATCTAGAAATAAAGCTAGGCTAGTAGCTCAAGGCTACAATCAACAAGAAGGTATAGATTACGATGAAACTTTTACACCCGTAGCTAGACTTGAGTCTATTAGGATATTACTTGCTTATGCATGTGCACATGATTTTAAGCTATTTCAAATGGATGTCAAAAGTGCTTTCTTAAATGGTTTTATAAATGAAGAAGTATATGTTGCACAACCTCCCGGCTTTGCCGACTTTGAAAAACCAAATTATGTTTTCAAACTTAATGTTGGGCTATAAAAGTCAAAGTACTACTACTCAAGTCAAAGTACTGCTGTTCGATTAAAGTACTGCTGCTCGTTGAAGGACTGCTATGCAAATAGTTTAAGGACTAATGTGTAATTCTAGAATGTTCGTATTAGATTAGAGTTATAATTAGAATTACTTGTTATTCAAGTTTGTAAACCGACTAGGGTTTTCCTTGTGCCTATAAAAGGATCCCTAGGTTGGCATTAGAGATATGCGATTAGTGATATACGATTATTAGAAGTATTAGTGATTAGAGTTTGTTAGTGAATCTGTGTAAGAAAGCAGGTTCAAGGTTTTAATAATATTCAAAGTCGTTTATTAATTCTTCTTAGCTTTGTTGAAGTAGATTCCGCATACTTAGCAAAGTATATCAGTGTTTCATTATTAATAGTTTTGAATTCATTCAAAGTTGTTAAACCGTAGACAAGCTACAAGTTAGTTTGGTCAGAGTATATCGATCCAACAAGTGGTATCAGAGCTTGTGTGGAGACTCTGATTAAGAAGAAACCCTTAAAACCGATTTATCAACAAACCCTCAACAATGTCGACTGAAGCTGCACCTATCCCATCCATCACCTCACTCAGAATTCCTATCATCAAGAAGGGAGAATATGGTCTTTGGAGCATGAAGATGAGGCAGTACCTTGCTATTACTGACCATGCTCTATGGGATGTAATTGTCAATGGTAATGTTGTTCTTGATGAACCTTTACAAGTTGAAGGACAACCCAAACCACCTCAACCAACCTTACCAGCAGCTACAAAGAGAAATCAAGATAAGGCTCTCAACATACTGCTGTCTGCTATTCCTGATGGTCACCTACTGAAGTTCCATGATGCTAAGGATGCAAAACAATTATGGGCTGCGATCAAGACAAGATTTGGAGGTAATGATGCTTCAAAGAAGATGCATAGAAACTTATTGAAGCAGCAGTTTGAAACCTTCACTGTTGGTGAAAGAGAAAGTCTTGATGCTGCCTATGACAGATTCCAAAATCTACTTAGTATGCTAGAACTGTATGGAGCAGAGGTATCTGTTGAAGATGCAAATTTGAAGTTCTTAAGGAGTTTGCCATCTGTCTGGCATGTGGTTGCTACTATGATTAGAGGACAACCTGGATTGGAATCTATGGACTTTGATGATCTCTATAACAATTTGAAAGTGTACGAGCAAGAGATGAATGGTCACAGTTCTCAGAAAACTCACAACATAGCTTTTGTGTCTTCTAAAAACAGAAGCAGTACTTCCACTAAAAGTACTGCTTATCTTTCTCAAAGTACTGTTGGTGATTCACAGCATGTACAACATGTTTGCACAACCACAACTACTCCCAACCCATCACCAACAAACAACACCAATTCTGATGAAGTTGTATGTTCCTTCTTTGCACAACAAGCCACTTTACCTGTTACCTATCAAGAAGACTTGTTGCAAATTGAAGAAGATGCTTTAGAAGAGATTGACATAAGATGGCAAGTAGCTATGATCACTGCTAGGATCAAGAAGTTCATGAACAAGACAGGAAGGGGAATTGATTTCAAAGCCAAACAAGGTATAACTTTTGACAAATCCAAGATTGAATGTTTCAATTGTCAAAAGCTTGGACACTTTGCAAGGGAATGCAAGTTTGCAAAATATCAGGCAAACAGGATGATTGAACAACCCAAG
This sequence comes from Artemisia tridentata subsp. tridentata, assembly GCA_021014915.2. Taxonomy (NCBI): domain Eukaryota; kingdom Viridiplantae; phylum Streptophyta; class Magnoliopsida; order Asterales; family Asteraceae; genus Artemisia; species Artemisia tridentata. The sequence continues at coordinate 189,306,986 of CP139506.1, read as the reverse complement.
GTTGAAAGAAAGGAGGTTCCTATTACTGAATCACAACCAAAAGCTTTGGTGGCTCAAGAAAATTTAGCAGAGATTGACTGGAGTGCTGAATTTGATGATGAACCTGTAACCTATTCTATGGTTGCAATGGAAGAGTTTGATTGGGGCACAACTTTTGATGAGGAACCTGGATATGCTGCTTTGGAATCAAGAGATGGTCTTGGAAGCTTTGACTGGAGCATGGAGGATGAAGATGAATCTGTTCAGATTGCTATGGTAGCCACTTCACCAAGTTCATCCAATGTCTCTGAGGTATGCTCTAAGTGTAATGATGTTTATCAAAAGTTGCTTAAAGAATATGTGACTGAAAGAGATAATTGTAGAACAGCTAGGTCTGAGGTAGCTGGTTATCAATTAACTTTAGAGTCAATGGAAGCCAAAATATTAACACATGAAAATAATGAAATGGCTTGGGCAGAAAAATATGAGCAACAAGATTACCAATTGAAATTAAGTGAATGGAAGTTAGGATGTAAAGTGTCTGAATTAGAAAAGATTACTAAGGAAAGAGATACTTTGTTAGAAAAACTTGGTAGTATTAAACAGGCTGGTCTATCACATGTTCAATTTGTTGAAAAACAACGAGTCATAAACAGTAGAGCTGGACTAGGTTATGGTGAAGATAGTAGTTCAGATGAAACCTCACCTAGTGATAAGGAAGAGACCCCACCTAGTGCTAAGGAAGAGATTCCACCTAGTGATGATGACCTTACAAGCTCAGAAGAAAACACATCTAGGAATGAGGAACCACTTAGTGAATCACCTCCTGAGTTTAAGAAAGATAAGGAGTACCACTCAGTTCCTCCACCCACTGGTCAGTTTCAACCTCTTAGAACAGATGTTTCTCGTTATGGTGTAGACAACCTAGAGTTTAGGAAGAAGCTTAATGGTAGAATTAGTTCTGAGAAACCTAAGAATGATTTTCAAAGGGGTAATGATCAAAAGTTTCCTACAGCTTTTCAAAAACAAGCAGTACCTCCAAAAACTTTTCAAAGTACTGCTGGACATTCAGCAGTACCTCCAAGAGAAACTTTTCAAAATACTGCTCACTATAGGAAATCTTTTAATCATAGAAGAGGATTTGGGAATATGGAGAGAAAGTTATGTTATGTATGCTATAGTCCTGATCACTTGATTAAGCACTGTGACTTACACACAGAATACTTAAGTCAGTTTCCAAAGAATAGATCTACCACCCATAAGCCTAGAGAGACTAGACCAGTTTGGAATCACTCAAATAGGGTCAACCATAGTAACTTCTCAACAGACTATAGGTACCCTCACCAGAAAAGAATGTTTTCCAAATCACCAGTACCTTCACACACTGATAAGTCTCAAGAAGTACCTTCTCAAAGGACTGATAAGTTTTCACCCACTCATGGTACTGCTAACACTTTTTCACATAGAAGACCTAAGAGATTCAATTCATATAAAAGGTCTTACAACTCAAGCAGAGTACCTAAATCAGAGAAACCTAAGGTCAAACGAAATTGGGTTAAGAAAGAAAGTACTGATGGGGAACAAGAAGTACTTTCATCAAATAAGGGTGAAACAGGGAGTGTTGTTGATATTACAACACAGGACATGGGACCAACTCAAATAATCATTGACCATGCCTTTAAAACTAGTGGAGATTACATACTGAAGGAATTCAAGTATGTCACTCTACAAGGGGAACACAAGTCAGTAATGGCTTGGGTTCCTAAAAGAAACTAACCCTTTTCTTTAATGTGCAGGGCAACCCAGAGGAGGAGCTTAAAGATCATATTATTGTTGATAGTGGTTGCTCTGGCAGTATGACAGGGGACAAGGAGATCCTGTCAGATTTTAAGGCATATTATGGAGGAAGAGTTGCATTTGGTAATGATCCTGATGGAGGAAGAATCACTGGCAAAGGAACAATCAAGGCTGGATGTATTGATTTTGAGAATGTTAGATATGTGAAGGAGCTCAAGTTCAATCTTTTGTCAGTATCTCAAATTTGTGACAAGAAGTACCCAATTCTGTTCACTGATACAGAATGTCTCATTCTCTCCCCTGAGTTCAAATTTGTTGATGATCACTTGGTGACATTGAGAGTACCAAGAACCAATGATGTATACAGTTTAGACTTAAAGAGTCTCAATTCTGCTGGAAGAGCAACATGTTTAGTAGCAAAGGCATCATTGGAAGAAGCACATCTGTGGCACAGAAGACTAGGTCATGTTAATTTTAAGAACATCAACAAGCTGGTCAAAGGAAATTTAGTTAAAGGTTTACCTTCCAAAACATTCAAGACTGATCATTCATGTTTGGCTTGCAAGAAGGGTAAACAACATAAAGCTTCATGTAAGAAGCTTGGGGAAAGAGATATTAGAGAACCTTTGGAGTTGCTACACATGGATCTGTTTGGACCAGTTTCAGTAGAAAGTTTAAACAAGAAGAAGTACTGCTTGGTAGTGACAGATGATTGTAGCAGATTTAGTTGGGTCTTTTTCTTGGGATTCAAAGATGAAACCTTTGATGCTATCCATGACCTGATAGTAGCCCTTGAAAATCAATTAAGACTCAAAGTAAGAGGTATTAGATGTGATAATGGAACAGAATTCAAGAACAAGCATATGGATGAATTCTGTGCCAAGAAAGGGATCAAGAGAGAGTTTAGCATTGCTAGAACACCTCAGCAGAATGGTGTTGCAGAAAGAAAGAACAGGACTTTGATAGAAGCAGCTAGAACAATGCTTGCAGATTCCCAATTACCTATTCTCTTTTGGGCTGAAGCCATAAGTACTGCTTGCTATGTGTTAAATAGAGTTTCAGTAACTAAACCTCAGATGAAGACACCTTATGAGTTACTAATGGGAAAGAAACCAAACATTCGTTTTCTAAAACCTTTTGGCTGCTCTCTGACTATTCTAAATACCATTGACTCTCTGGGAAAATTTGATGGTAAGTCAGATGAAGGATATTTATTGGGTTATTGTACAAATAGCAAAGGATTTAGAGTTTATAACAGGAATACCAAAAAGGTACAAGATTGTCTTCATGTTGAATTTTTGGAAGATAAGGAAACTCAGAAAGGTAAAGGTCCTGATTGGATGTTTGATCTTGATCTCAAGTTCACATCATCTATGAATTATGTTCCTGTTAGAGAAGAGAATCAGGCTAATTACAAAGAAGTTGATTCACAGTACATTGTTCATGGAGTCAATGTTACACCAGAAGAAGTTCCTGACAAAGAACCTGAAGTTCCTGATGAGGAACAAAGTACTGCTCAACCAACTAATACAGTATCTGATGAAGATCAAGCCATACAAGATGAACTTAATAGGATGCTTTTTCAAGAAACTATAGCACAATCCTATGAAGATGAACAAAGGAAGGCTTATGAGGCTGCAAAGAAACAGGATAAATTTCAAGATACTGCCCACAGTACTTTAGATCAAAGTACTGATGATCCTTTTGACAGTACTTCTGGTGTGTTAGAGCAATCAAATTGGAACAATGCTGATGATTCCAATGTTGATGATGATGATTTTGTTAATGCTAACATTCCTGGATTAGAAGAAGTTGATGATGAGCTTAATCCAGAAGGTATTTTCTCCAATGAAGGCATTGATTTTACTAACTTGGAGTCTGATCTTCCAGTACCACCAACTCCTACATTGAGAGTTCATAAAGCTCATCCTCAAAGTAACATTATTGGATCACCCTCTTCAGGAGTGGTTACAAGAAACAAAGTTAAAGGACTTTCTAAGCAACATACTGCTTTACTTAGCTTTGTTTACAAACAAAACAGGATGAATCACAAGGATCAACAAACATGCCTGTTTGCTTGCTTTCTATCTCAAGAAGAACCCAAGAAGGTAGCTCAAGCTTTAGCTGATGAAAGTTGGGTTGAAGCCATGCAAGAGGAGCTTCTACAATTCAAGCTTCAAGAAGTCTGGGTATTATGTGATTTACCAGATGGCAAAAGAGTCATTGGTACAAGATGGGTTTTCAGAATCAAAAGAGATGAAAGGGGGAATGTTATCAAAAATAAAGCTAGATTGGTTGCACAAGGATATCGCCAAGAAGAAGGAGTGGATTATGATGAAGTGTTTGCTCCTGTTGCAAGGATAGAGGCAATAAGGTTATTTCTTGCCTTTGCATCATACATGGGATTTCCTGTCTACCAAATGGATGTAAAAAGTGCTTTCCTTTATGGCACAATTTCTGAGGAAGTTTATGTTAAACAACCTCCTGGTTTTGAAGATCCTGCTCATCCAAACAAAGTCTACAAAGTGATCAAGGCACTGTATGGCCTTCATCAAGCTCCCAGAGCTTGGTATGAGAGACTCTCAAATTTTCTATTACAACATGGTTATAGGAGAGGAGCAATTGATAAGACTTTGTTCATCAAGAGGGATAAGAAAGACATTATGTTAGTCCAAGTATATGTGGATGATATTATATTTGGAGCCACAAAGAAGTCTATGGTGAAAGAATTTGAAGATCTTATGCAGAAGAAGTTTCAAATGAGTTCTATGGGAGAATTAACTTTCTTTTTGGGTCTTCAAGTTAGACAAACAAGAGATGGAATCTTCATTAACCAAGAAAAGTATGTTGCAGACATACTTAAAAGATTTGACCTTCCAAATCTCAGGCCTGCCACCACACCCATTGATAAAAATAAACCCTTGGGCAAGGATGAAGATGGACAAGCTGTGGATGTCAAGCTTTACAGATCTATGATTGGTTGTCTTATGTACCTAACTGCATCAAGACCTGACATCATGTTTGCTGTTTGCTTATGTGCAAGATTTCAGGTTACACCAAAGGTTTCCCATATGTATGCAGTCAAGAGGATTTTTAGATATCTCAAGCATCAACCAAAGTTAGGATTATGGTATCCTAAGGAGTCACCTTTTCACTTGGAAGCCTTTTCAGATAGTGACTATACAGGGGATAACTATGATAGAAGATCAACCTCAGGAGGATGTCAATATCTTGGAAGAAGATTAGTCTCCTGGCAATGTAAAAAGCAAACCATTGCTGCAACCTCCTCTACTGAAGCAGAATATGTTGCTGCTGCAAGCTGTTGTGGACAAGTTTTGTGGATGCAAAATCAACTCTTGGATTATGGATTCAATTTCAAAAATACTCCTATCAACATTGATAATGAAAGTACCATCTGCATTGTGAAGAATCCAGTTTATCATTCCAAGACCAAGCATATTCAGATTAGGCATCACTTTATTCGGGATTGTTATGAGCACAGGCTTATAAATGTGGTCAAAGTTCACACAGATGATAATGTAGCTGATCTACTCACTAAGGGATTTGATGTTTCAAGATTCAACCACTTAGTTGTGAGCATTGGGATGATTAACTACTAGGCTACATTTGAGGGGAGGCTTTAGTATTAGTTAGTATACTTTCTATTAGTTCTTAATGAAAGTATTGGTTTTTAGTAATTTAGTTTAGCCTATATGTTGTATTTGAGGGGAGGCAACATATGCTATTAGTTAGAACTTAAGCATGAACCATTTACAAGTTCTTGGTTTTAGTTTGGAGTATAGATTGTGGATAAAAAGATGGAACGTACTGCTTTGTTGTTTAAAGTACTGCCTCAGCAAAGTACTGCTTCAACGTACTGCTTACGTGGACGTACTGTTCCAACGGTCAAAAATTTGTGGGGCTACGGTTAATTAATTCCTTATGACGGAGATAATAAGTTAATCCAAACGGTAACTTTATTATTATGAGTTTGATTTATTTCCATCCTATTTAAAGAAACTCACTCCTATTTCCCCGCCTTTTACCGTATTTGAGATCCCTCATTCGCTTTTACACCCCAATCTTTTTATCGAAACACACACTCAAAGCGAATTCTTCTCTACCACTCATCATGGCTAATCGACTCACTGTTAGCAAACACAATATGATCGCTAACTTGGACAAGACAAGGGATAATGTTGATTTTCATGCGATCATTGATTTTTTAACTGGGTCTTCCATCAACTACTCTATTTTAGTTGACCCTGATGTTATTGGTCCTTGGATGCAAGAATTTTGGGCTACTGCAACGATTGAAGATGATTCGTTGATTAGGGCTACGATTGCTGGACGAACTATTCGGATTTCTGAGGCCACGATTAGGGATGTTTTGATGTTTAATGATGAAGGGGGGGCTGTTCGTTTTGAAAAACAAGTGCTTTGGGACACTTTAAGTGATATAGGTTATGAAGGCGATCTGACGAAACTTACTTTTCAAAAGCCATTGTTTTGTTCTCATTGGAAGTACCTCATTCATGTCTTACTTCATTGTTTAAGTCCCAAAAGTACTTCTTTTGATCAATTTGGTCAAAATATTGCATCTGCATTAGTGGGTTTGGCTACCGATCGAAGATTCAATTTTTCAAGACTAATTCTTGATGGTATGCTTACACATATTGCTAATGGATCACCATTCTTGATGTATCCAAGGTTTGTTCAGTTATTCTTGAACAATCAACTTGAGGATGTCCCTAAACCTCAAAGTTTTTTACCCACTGTCAAACTTCCATCAAAGGTGTTTACTTTTCTATCTAAACAAAGTGTCAAGTTTTCTAGAACCAACACACCTTTGACTGCTCATATATTGGGAGTTGTACAAGTTGTTAGAGATGCAGAGCAAGAGCAAGAGCAAGAAGCAAATTCTGAATCAGCAAGCCAAGAGTCTCCAGTTTCAAGAGAAGTTAGTATTCCTCAACCTACTGCTTCTCAACATACTGCTTCTCCACATTCTGCTACTAGGGAAGATACTGCTCCTATGGACATTCCTACTCATGAGGAGTCAGACCAAGGTATGAATCAACCACCATCTCCTAATGATTATTCTTCCACAAATATGTCTAAGCAATTTGAAGAAGAAGAGGCAGAATTGGATAATTATGCTTTAACAAGGGAGTTAAAGAGGCTGAAAAAGGAGAGTGAGGCTCAAGCTGCTAAGATAGTCAAATTAAAGACTAAGTTTCAAAGATTAAAGAGGTATGTTTGGCCACTAGTTCAACACCATAGATTATGGGTAAAGTCTCAGAAGCAGAGTGGTCGGATACCTACGAAGTCTTCTAAGTCAAAGAAGAAAAAGTCAAAGAAGCAATCTTCATTCCAATTGGGGAGGAATTTAGAGAATTTGAATGAAGATGCTGGTTTTGAACAAGATGCTGGATTTATGGATGATACTCAGAGGACACCACCTGAAAATATTCCTCAAGATACTGTTGAGAGGAAGAGTGATGAAACAGAGCAAATAAATTTGGAAGAAGCTACTGTTGAAGTAAGAAGTGGTGATACTGAGGAAATAAACTTGGAAGGAGCAGAAGCTGAAAGTACTGCTCAACAAGGTACTGAGAGGCAATTCACTATTACACCTAGAACTTTAGATTTTGAAGAAGATATTGGTCCTTCAATTCAAGTTCAAGAGGAAGTTGGTCCTTCTAAACCAGTTCAGGAAGAAGATGTTATAGCTCATACTAACAGTGATGATGAAACTATTGCTGACATCATGCTTAATATGTCAAGTCAAAGAGGCATCAGTATTCATGAGGTTGAACAACAACATCATGCTTCTTCTCAACCTGCACAAGAGATAGATCCAAAAGATAAAGGCAAAGGGATCTTGGTAGAAAAGAAGAAGAAGAAGATGACATTGGCACAGTTAAGACAAATTCAGATTGCCAAAAATGAGGAAGCAGCTAGAATATTGCAAGCAGAAATAGATGCTGAAGAATCAAGGAAGATTGTTCAATCAAAAAGGCCAATTAGTAAAGCTAGAGAAAGGAATGATATGATGGCTTATCTGAAAGGTCAAGGATATACAGGTTTAGTTAGATTGACATATACAGAGATGAAGGATCTGTATGATGCTGTTAGAGAAGCTATTCAAAAGGATCTTGCAAGCATTATTTCTTTTGAAGATAAGGAGCTTGAAGATAAAAGAAAGGAAAGAGCTGTTACAAGAAGCTTAAAGAGGAAAAGAATCACTGATGAACAGCCATCAAAGAAGTTCAAGGAAGCTGTTGAATTAAGAACAGACACAGTTGATGAGCTAAGGAATTATCTTAGAGTTGTTGACTTTGAAAATCCAAAATTGAAAGAAGATACTGATAAGAAGTCAAAGATATCTACTTTTTCAGTTGTAGAATCTAAAGAAGGAGATTATCTGATCTTTCATAGACAAGATGGAAGTTTTAAAGTGTTCAATTCATTATGGGATATACTACATCTGATTGATAGAGATGATATGCTTCAGTTATATCTCCAAGTGCAAACTTATTTTGAGCATATTCCACCACAAGGAGTAGGTTTGATATTGTTAGGAGATCTCACAACAATCTGGGAGACAGAGGAAACAAAGGACAGTACTTTGTGGGAAGATCAAGACAACTGGGAGATTAACAGATGGAGATTCTTTGAGTCAGTTGGAATACATGTTTTGGAGTTAGAAGATGGCACTATGATTCATATGCTAGCAGAACAGAGATATCCACTCACAAGAGATCTGATGATCAGGATGCTAGAGCATGGAATGGAAGTGGAACAAGAAGATGAAGTAGCATTGATGGTCATAAAATTATTCATCAAGTGGACAACAGAATCTGAAGATTAATGCATAACTACTGGTATGGTTTAATTATTATATAAATCTTTTGAAAAATAAGTACTTTCTTCAAAGTACTGCTGGTCAGACAGTACTTTCTCAAAGTACTGCTTGCAGCATAAAACCAGTAAAGTCTTTTGATAAAATTAGTAATTTTTGATAAGTGCAAAAACATTTTGAAGCACAAAGATTAAACAACAACAAATGGTTTTGAAAGCAACAGCATGGTGTTAGTACTTGTACTACACAACAAATGGTAATCAACTCACCATGTTTAATAAACAAGAAAGAGTTTGACTCATCATGAGGGTACGGCTCTGATGTGATTATCAAATCCGTTTTTAGTTGGCAATTTACTAAAAATTGTATGGTTTTCAACTCACCATATCTATATTAGTGAAGAGTTGGCTAGCCCACAAGATAATGGCTTTGTGGTAAAGGCTGTGGAAAACCATTATATGGTAATTAGTTCACCATGGTAGTGATTGTACTAAAAGAACTAGCTAGTCCAAAAGCAAACGGCTATTTGGTAAAGACTACTCAAATCCGTTGATAGCTGATGATTTGCTAAAAATCATATGGTTATCAATGTACCATGGTTTTTCCTAAATCTAAACATTGGCTACTCCAGAGTTAATGGCTTTGGTAAAGAGACATCAAAATCCATTAAGTTTTCAATGATTCACCTCTCACAGGAGTTAACACACCTGGAAGTGATGAGAATAGTATGAAACTTTTAAGATCTGATGTACATATTGCCAATATGATGCTGTGTTGCTGAAAAGATCTGATGCTGAAAAGAATTGTTGCTGATGAAGATTGAAGATACTGATTGCATTGATGATGACAAAACAACAACGAGTCAGATTTCAAAGAAACAACCTTTCTTGAAGATAAAGTGTTGAAGTTAAAGACATACAAAGGAACTTGAAATCAAGCAAGTAGAATTCAAGTTAGGGGAGGATTGTTGGGCTATAAAAGTCAAAGTACTGCTACTCAAGTCAAAGTACTGCTGTTCGATTAAAGTACTGCTGCTCGTTGAAGGACTGCTATGCAAATAGTTTAAGGACTAATGTGTAATTCTAGAATGTTCGTATTAGATTAGAGTTATAATTAGAATTACTTGTTATTCAAGTTTGTAAACCGACTAGGGTTTTCCTTGTGCCTATAAAAGGATCCCTAGGTTGGCATTAGAGATATGCGATTAGTGATATACGATTATTAGAAGTATTAGTGATTAGAGTTTGTTAGTGAATCTGTGTAAGAAAGCAGGTTCAAGGTTTTAATAATATTCAAAGTCGTTTATTAATTCTTCTTAGCTTTGTTGAAGTAGATTCCGCATACTTAGCAAAGTATATCAGTGTTTCATTATTAATAGTTTTGAATTCATTCAAAGTTGTTAAACCGTAGACAAGCTACAAGTTAGTTTGGTCAGAGTATATCGATCCAACACTTAAGAAAGCTTTATACGGACTTAAGCAAGCACCAAAGGCTTGGTATGATCGACTTAAGACCTTCCTAGTTGACCATAAGTATACCATGGGCCTAGTAGATAATACTCTCTTCACCAAGAAAAAGGGATCACATATTATCATTGTCCAGATATATGTGGATGACATTATATTCGGTTCAACTTGTCAAGAGTTATGCAACGATTTCTCAAAAATCATGCATGACGAGTTTGAAATGAGTATGATGGGGGAACTAAACTTTTTCTTAGGTCTCCAAATAAAACAATTAGAAGATGGGACGTTCTTCAACCAATCAAAGTATATCAAAGATATGCTTAAGAAGTTTGGTCTTGAAGACTCAAAACCCATGAAAACACCCATGTCCTCCGAAACCAAACTCACAAAGGATGAAGAAAATGAATCCGTAGATAGCACTAAATATAGAGGAATGATTGGTAGTTTACTCTATCTTACGGCTAGTAGGCCTGACATTATGTTTAGTGTTTGTCTATGTGCACATTTTCAAGAAGATCCAAAAATGTCCCATCTTGAAGCCGTTAAACGGATATTTAGGTACATCAAAGGGACTACACACTTAGGATTATGGTATCCCAAAGGAACGGGTGTAGAAACCATAGTGTATACCGACTCAGACCATGCCGGTGACTATGTTGATAGGAAAAGTACTAGCGGTATTTGTACTTTTGTAGGATTTTGTCTCACATCATGGTTCGCTAAGAAACAAACTGCCCTCGCAATCTCAACAACAGAGGCAGAGTATGTATCTACAGGAAAGGCGTGTCAACAAGCACTATGGATGAAACAAGCTCTCGTTGACTATGGAATTGAACTCAACAACATTCCCATTCTTTGCGACAATAAAGGTGCTATTGATCTAAGCAAAAATCCAGTCCAACATGCTAGAACCAAACATATTGAAATACGCCATCACTTCCTTCATGACAATGTACAGAAGGGAATCATCTCAATTGAGAAAGTTTCCTCAGAGGACAACATTGCCGATATTCTCACAAAACCTCTAAAACGAGAACCTTTCAACTATCTTAGACTTGGATTAGGATTAATGGAACCTAGTAATTAGGTAAAACATTAGTGTAAATATTAGTTTAACCAAACTCGACACTAAACCAAAAATTGCGTTCTGATCCGCGGAACCAATCGATAACAAAGGCGGATCCTTTGTTTTGGATCCGCCGGATCCGTCGCATGCACAGCCAAGTTTATTATTAAATAAAGAAGAATAAGTACTATTCATTCCTCACTCCAAAACATATCACCCTACTGTATTCGACACACACTCAATCTCCATCACAATTTAGACCATTTTCTTCCACAAATTTGTGCTTCTAACACCACTGTAAGTATTCTTATCATGTTTATACTCCTGATCTGCGTCTAGGATTTCTATTTCATGCACAAAACCAAAACTTGGGGTATATGCATAATTCTTGAAAAATCATGAAGCATATTTACTGTATCATACTTAAAAACATGTTTTTCTTAGTTAGGAATTACATCTCATAGCACATTTTCTTAATTTAACAAAAAACCCCATGAAAATTTTCTTACTAAAACCTTCTAACGACTAGGTAAAATGATCTTTTTGAACATTGTTCATACAAATGCAAAAACGTTATCTTTTAGACATCACTTGCATAATGTCTCTTGAATGCTAAAGGGAATACATAATTAATATGTATTTTCGGGTACATTCAACCGTAGCTACATTGAAATAGGAGCGTTTGGGTTATCTCTCGTTTTTAACACAAAACTTGCATAAACAAAATTTTCATGCATAAAAAAGGGTCGAGATAACTGCACCTCCACATTGTCCCCATGTAGGCACACACTAGAAATTTTACACTTACTTTGATCATTTCAACTAAAACTATGTAACTTTTTTAATTAGGAAAATCATGCCTCCCGCAACAAACTACGATCACAAAAGAACCGTTAACTACTTACCCGAAGTCCACAAAACCAAAGGTCTAACCAAAGCCCAAGTCGACATTTTCAAAGCCTTAGAGAAAAAGTATGTCCATGAGGGTAGAGCCGTAGATTCCTCGTTCTATGAAGGAACCCAACTTAGGGAAAACTTAGCCGCAATTCGATTTGATACTCTTTTAGATATAGATGAACAAATCGTTCCTAGGTTCATTCTTGAGTTTTATGCTAGTGTAGGTCTCAGTTCGAGTGGCCAAGGTTACTTAAGTCTTCACTTTACTTTAAATGGAAATCATATCAACATCCCTCTTGATCAATTTGGTGAGGTATTGGGCATTCCAAATCAAGGGACATGTATTTACTCGGACAAATGGTCTTTAACTATCTTAGAATCCAATCTCGATAGGACGGCACCATATGTCACTCCTCTCGCATCAAAAGAAGTGCTTAGGGAACATCTCTTCATTCCTAAGAACAACCCCACAAGGATGTATCGTGGCCGCGAAGTTGCTAGAGACCCATTTGCCATGGAACTAAATGAACTCAAGCCCGAATTCAAGAAAATGGAAGAGGTCTTAAGGGCCAACGTCATGTGTACGGTAGGGAACCGTGATCACATAAATGCGTGCTTGTGTCATATGATGTTCAACATCTCAACTCGTCAACCCTTCAATCTTGCGTATTATGTTGCTAAAAGGATGTGTGACATTCCGATTCAAGGCAAGATTGCATTGCCTTATGGAATGCTCTTGACTAGACTCTATAGAGCTTTTGCACCTGTTCGTCCAAACTCCTTAGGATTTGTCCCAGAATACACAGAGATCCCACACACTTTCGTTCCCTTAAGTAACTTTAGAGTATCAGTTGATAAGGGAAAACGTCCTCGTGCACCAACATCATCCTCATCATCTTCAATGAGTGAAGATGATGGTTTGCCAATTTCTAGGATTCCTCCACCCGAATACTTGAGCCATCTTCCTCCAATTCCAAATGAATCCGCTGAGTATCGCAACATTAAAGGAATGGTGAAGAATCTTGGTCGTTGGATGATGAAATTGCACAAAGGTATGAAGAAGTTGAAGAAGAAGCTTAGTTGAAGGAGTGTTTGGATTTGAACAATGTTAGACAGTGTGATGTTAAACTTGTATGTGTCTCGACTTTATCTGATAATACTTGGTATGTATGTGTAATAACTAACATTTGCAGGTAGATAACCCTCATGGTTATCAATTTTCTGGGTTATAGCCTATGTTTGGCATAACACCTAAAAAGGTAAGTTTCTAAGAACGGATTAATCTATGATCAATCGTATGTTAATATTATCATATTTAGTTGTTTTGTTATACATATTAGTTGTTAAATAAGTTCTAGGAGAATTTTCGGGTTTTCGTCGAAAAACGCGAAATATGACAAGTCTTCTGTTTAGTTTTAGTATTAGGGACACGGATCCGGCGGATCCCAAAACTTGGCTCCGCCAAGGGTTATCGTTGGTTCCGCCATCCGCCAACCTGCGGATTTGGCGGATCGCATAATTTGGATCCGCATTTGATCCCATTTGGATCCGCAGGTTCCATAGTAAAATCCTTAAACTTTTTCGACTTATCTCGATTCTTAAATCTTAGTGTTTAGTCCTATTTAGGAATAATTCACTGTTTATAAAACAACTTAGAACAATTTAGGAATTATTAGAAACTTAGGAACAAAATTTCCCACCAAAATTTAAATTTTTGAATTTTAGGTGTGAGTTACCAAACTAATACAAAGAAGGAACCCTTTTTAGGGATCCGTAAAATCCGTGAAAACATCAAATCATAAGATTTTCCACTATCTCCTGGTATTTACTGCAAAATCCAAACATATTACTCAACCCAAGCTCAATGGATTGACTTCCTTGATATGACCTTCATAAATCTTTGCTCCAAATCATTAGCAACCAACATTCTTCATTGGATTCACATCACTTCCAAACACAAATTTCCATGATCCTTCTGTCTATAAATTGTGATCTAAACTTGTAACAAAATTCACACCTTCATTTTCTTCTCATGTACTTATTAGTTACCTAAGTCAACAATGACAAAGTCAAACAACTCCTCCACATCCAAGCCACCAAAAAGGATAGCCCGTATTAGTGTGAAACCTTGTTGTCTCATCAACATCCACAATTCATCCTCAGAAGAATCATCACCACTAAACATCTCCTCACCAATTGCTAGTGAAAATTTCCTTACCTTGTCTACTCCAACTCCCTCCCATGTAGTCATAAAAACACCACCTCCTACCATCACTCCAGTAGGAACCACACCACCACCTGCTCCATCACAGTATGAGAAATCTCAATCATCACCAAGCTCACCAAAACTCCAACCCATGGAACTCTTTAGGACACCACCAACATCTCCACAATCATATCTTGAAGAGTTAGAAGATCTTCCACCTACATCCACCAATCCTCCACCAATGAGTCTTGAAAACTTAGAACCCATGCTATTCCATCCTCTCCATCCGGAGATTCATGGTCCTCTATACCGTGAAGCACCACAACATCATTCCCAAATACCACCACTATCACCAACTTCAACACTCATCGCCATAGATGAGGCAATGTGGAACAACATTCCTCAAACCCAAGAAGAGATAAGTGCGGAGTTAACACAACTCTATGCTTTCTCGAGTATAGTTGACCATCGCCTTCATGAAGCCATGGACATTCAAAACATCCTAATGAACTCCCTCCAAACAACACCACCAACCAATGAACAACAACAACAACCATCCAACAACAACAACAACCAACCACCACCACCACCACCACCACAAAACTTGGAGCCTAGTCTTCCTCCCGGTTTTTCAAGTCATGATTGCGCGCATTGTGAGAGAACATCTCACTTGGCCCAAAGGACCAACATTTTGGTACATGAGCTTCAAAACGAGATGAGGTTCATCTTGAACCATGTTATCGAGCGTCTTAATGCCATCTCTCATCCTCTTCAATAGGAGCTTTCTAGTCTAGTTGTTATGATCTTTTAGATTGTGGGTTTAGGAATTTTTATTTCTTTCTTGGATGTCTTTTTATTGTACTTGTAACATCATTTCATCATTGTGACTTTTTGTCACAAAATTTTCAATATCTATGAATGTGATGTTTTATGCTTATGAGTGATTAACATATTGCATATTATCATTATCTGTCACAACTCGTAATTTCAAGCCATTTTCAGAACCTCGACAAATTACTATTCACGAGTTACTATTCACCGATCACTTTTCACTATTCATCGTTTTCAAGGTCAATTTGTGATTTTGAGAAACTTTCGAAAATTTTACTATTCACGTGACACTATTCATTCCCGGAGAAAATTCCCGTTCATGATCAGCATTCATTACTTCGTAAACCCAGTTTACGGGTGTTCAAAAATTCACGTAACCAGAGCGGTTTAGCCGTGAATTCATGCATTGTCCAGTTAGGACACCTCATACAGGCTAGAGTAGTCTGCATATCATCAGTAACATCATCAGTATTTTAGTTCATGCCCGGATATGCATTATTTCAATTTACGTATGGTTAATTATTTAATTAACGTTACCACTCAGTCATTTCTACTGACATTATACCCAGTACTCTCGACAATGATCCTTGTATATTTTCATACTAACTTTAATAATATAGAGATTATATTATTAATATACCCGGTATTTTTAAACCAATCGCTATAATTTCTGTTAGGAGCTTATAACTCCGTCAGTTTGCGAATTTTCAACTCGATAATTATTCTGACACCCGATTCTTGTCAGGAATATATTTTTACAACTTCGTCGTATTTTACGTCACTTCGTTAATATTGATTTCAAGATAACTCGGTACCCGATAACACCCAAAGTATACACTAAACTACTACAATTCATACAATAATACACAAAATATCTAACTTTGCCACATTTTCATCCAAAAAGGACGCCCCCCCTATGGTTACTTTCCAATTGTCTTTACCAAGCCATACCACATTTATGATTCATGTCTTTATGTCTTACCATTTTATTTCTTTAACACATTTGCAATAACATTTCACAAGCAAAACAAAATCAAACTATCTCTCTCTTTCTCTCTTCATTCCACGGCAAACCACAAAGACCAAGGAAGAATCCATAATTTTTCATAGTTCAAGTAATCTACAAGTCTCATTTAGCATTCTTGTTAAGGTTTTGCAATAAAAACCTCAAGATTTGCATCCATTTCTCTTCAAACTCATCACACATTGTAAGTAACTTTAAGAACATTTATTTCTCATGTTTTCCTTTCATTTGATCTATATGATCATGTATTTTCATGTGGCTTTTGTTAAAAATGCAAGTTACATAAGTTAATGATACCATTTCTTTTTAAAACTATCTCTAATCACTAGATCTATAACTTTCACTAACATCCTCATGAATCACACTATATTTAGTGATGTTTAGGACCCCATGACCCTTTGAGAAGGTGTATGGTAGATCAAGAGTACTTGTGGAGTTGTGTGGAAGTAGTTTGATTAAGTTTTGGACTAGGAAAATGTATTCTTAACCCATATATATACCTACTGCCACGAATTTGATTTTTCTGGAAAACTCAGAATTTTGTGAACTATTTTGTTCTTAATATTTAGAAAATACACTCAAAAACGAGAACGTGGGCGCTTGAATCACTAAAATCCGACTTATAACGAAGAAGTTATGAATTATTTAAGTTACGCGACGAAAACTATATTTTTCAGAAAATTGCGTGCTGTTGGGCCGAACTTCAAGGGTAAAATGAGTCGTTAGCCGTAGTCTAGATGACCCGAGCCACTGAAAATATGTTAGTTCATGTTATGACGAACGCGTGGACATAAAGAACGTAGAAAACGAGCTTATAACGACCGAGATATGAATTTTTCAAAAGTCGACGAACTATATTCATTTTGACAGCCACTAATAGAAATGTATTATTCTCTAAGTGTTAAACTAGTATTTTCACAAGTCACTAAGTTGATAGCCGATTATCTAATTGATCGAGGCGCGGTTGATCAAAAGTTAAATGAAACGATATTTAGATATTGTTGCAAGGTTTTCAAAAATGTCGAGTTTGATCACTAACACTTATCGAACAATATTTCACGACTACATTCACAAGGCCATTTGGGCATATTTTCACAAGATATAAAAAGTGTTATTTTGCGGCGAAACCATTATATTTGACAATAAAATACCGAATAAGGATCACGGAGTACCGTTTCAACATGTTTATACGAAAAGTGTTTATTAACTTAACGAGACGTCAAAAATGTATTTTTCGACGATAAACGTTATTTTCCGAAATCAACGAGTGGTATCGTTAACATACGTATTTGCATGTGTAGCATTGTTTCATTTGCTTACATTAGATCATATCCCTATATTAGGTCGCGGTTAGAGACCGAGCCTCATTTCAGCATATTCATTCTTATCATTGTTGCTATCGCATCAGGTGAGTTCATGGCCCCTACTTTTACTTGTTTTATAACTGTTTTGGGGAAAAATACATGCTCGTTGTTTTTCACTAAACTCAATGCTTTACAAACGTTTTCATGCTATAAACTACTGCTTTACATGAATTTGGATATATATGTGTGATGATGCAATTATAAGTTGTGACATGCTTGATTGTGAGTACATGACTGTGCCACTGTTAACTCTCTATTGAGAGCCCACAGGTTATAGGTTCAGTTGGTGTAACTGTTAACTCTCTGTTGAGAGCCCACATGTTATAGGTTCAGTTGGTGTAACTGTTAACTCTCTGTTGAGAGCCCACTGGTTATAGGTTCAGTTGGTGAACCCACATGTTGATAGATCTATCGGGGTAGCTCCCTACGTGATATTGGTTATAGGTTCAGTTGGTGAACCCACATGTTGATAGATCTATCGGGGTAGCTCCCTACGTGATATTGGTTATAGGTTCAGTTGGTGAACCCACATGTTGATAGATCTATCGGGGTAACTCCCCACGTGATTTGGTTATGAAATTGAGGAACACTATAGGTTCAGTTGGCGCGACACTATATGAGCATGGTAACTGTACGATCTATTTTGGGTTGAAATGTTTTGAATTATGATATTGTTTATAAATTGGTTTTGGGACTGTGAATAGGCAGTGTGAGCCTATGTTGAACTTAACGTGTTGTGAATGATGTTTGAACTCGGAAACCTTTTGGTTCAACCATATTGTTTTAAACTAAAACCTATGAACTCACCAACCTCGTGTTGACATTTTTAGCATATATTTTCAGGTATAAACACTAGCACGCTACTGGAGGCTTTTGGCAGGGCATGGCATGGTCATAGAAGACTCTGATAAACATTTGGGACCGTTTTACTTATTTAAAGGGCTTATTTCCGCACTACTTTTAATAATGTAAATTCAACACTTTTGATCAACAGTTTTATTCTAAATGGTTGAGATGAAAACCGTTCTTTGCACTTGTGTTGTGATACCAATTGAGTTGCACCCCAGCGACATGTATGCTTCCGCTGGACCTGAATTTGGGGGTGTGACATTATCTTTGATAACTAACATCTTTATATAGCTTGTTGTACTCTATATCATGATTGCTTTAGGTACAAATAATCATGAGACACTTACTTTGACTTTTTAAAGTCAAAACATATTAAAAGGTTTGTTTGGAAGAACACTTTACATGCATTCTACTTCTTCATTGAAGTTATTCATCACTAACACTTCATTTGCAGCATATCATACCCTTCAAAAGTATACGTTGGTACTCGAATAATGGGGAGTATACATCGAGGGGGAGCATTTCATGATAATTTCATATTATAACCAATTGTTTTGTAGGTACATACATCATTTACTTGTTACTCCTTCTAGGGGGAGTATAAAACAAGGGGGAGCTTTAAAGTTCTCAAAACCACATTCCGCTACGCTACTCTTTTTGTTTCGACAAAAAGGGGGAGAAAGAACTAAGTTTGCATTAACTGTGATTCATCACAGTACATACACTTTTACAAAACTTTTCTTTAATAAACAAACTTAATATATATTTTTAAGAACTCATGCTATATTTATTCTCTTACTCAAAAATATACCTTATGTTTTGTCATAAAAAAAAAGGGGGAAATTGTTAATACAAATATCGTCCCAAAAACATTATTTATATTTTTGATCTTTACTTAGTTTTGTTAATGACAATTACAAGGTATATCTTTTAGCAAATTATAAATACTAGCTTAAGTCTCTTAAGTACACATTTTACACTTCACAAAATAACCAAGAATTACAAGTTTGCTTATTTAGTAACTTGTTTCCTTAAAAGGAAACTTTAATTCTAAAAACATTCCATGACATCATTGCATACATCACATATAATATCTTTGTTAGATTGTGATATATCTTGTTTAGATTTACAAGTTACATAGTTGACATTTGAGGATTTTGGATGATTTGGTAAGATATGGAAGATTTGGAAAGATACACCAAATCTATTAGCTGTCAACACCCACGGATCCAAGTCCAATGAAGGACAGATCCATATTGTGGGATCCGTGGGATCCGTCAGCTGGATATCAGCTTGTCTATAAATAGCAAGCTGATCATTTGGCTTTCTCATCACTCATATAGCTTAAACACACATATTCATTCAGTATATATCTTACTAACATCATTCATACTTGCATTTCACTTTGATCTTCCTTTTTGTAGAAAAGAGATCAAGCTTTCAAGGATCTACAGAGCCGTAATCCTTTAGTTTCATTACTGTGATATTGTAGTTTGTTTCACACATCATTATCTATCATTTGTAATCAGTAAGTGTGGTTAGTGTTTTAGTCCTCAAAACACAAAGAGAGTAGGGAGTGGTTGTACCCTTGTAAAGAACTCGACATCTAGCTTAGTGTCGGTAAAGTATATAGGCGACGTCAGGTTGGTTCTACCTTGTAAAAGAACCCGGTGTTTAGCTTAGTACCGGAAAAAGAAGTAAGCGACGTGTAAAGGTTTTCTCCGCCTAGAAAAGGAGTTTGTTTCTTAGTGAAGGATAAACTCTCGAGTTGGAAGCTCGGGGAGTGGAGTAGGACAAGGAAGAGAGTCCTTGTAGCCGAACCACTATAAACAACAGTGTTGTGTGGTTTGATCTTTCCTCTCTTTATCTTTTGTTTATATTGTGTGATTATTTGTTTATGATTGTTTCCTTTGAATTAACATATAGTAACAAAGCAAATAAAACTCGAAAAACGGTAAAAACTATTCAACCCCCCTTCTAGTTTTCCACAAGTCCTATCCATTCTGAGCAGATGCATCTCTAGATCACTAACACGAGGAGAGATGTCTTTGTGTTCATCCAACAACAGACTGATGAGCACTTTGGTGTATCGTACAAAAGGAACTTTGGTGAATGATTTCATCATTTGATGAGCACTTTGGTGTATCGCTTCTCTTGGTGGTACTTGAGTTGGATCAGCTGGAATGGTTGTTGTAGGTGTTGGATATGGTCCATCAATGATGACCTTTTTGAGATACTTCCCGTGAGGTTTCCTTAGTTCGATGAAGCGTAGAAAACGACTGGACCACTGCACGTAGTTTCCTGGTGTAAGCATAGGTGGTGTGTCAAAAGAACCTGCTTCATGCCTTAATTACTGACTACTTATGGCTTCATACATTTTGGTAAACCAATGTGGTTCTCTGGAAGATGGTTGGTAGTTCTGCATTGGTTGTGGAAGAAGTTGTTGCTGCTGAGGGAATTGATGTTGATGCATGAACATTTGATGTTGTTGATACTGTGGTTGGTATGTTGGTTGATACTGTTGCTGAGGATATTGCTGCTGAAATGGTTGTTGACGGTACTATTGCTGTTGTTGATAGTAGAAGTTGTAATTGTATGGTGGTTGAGACATCCTTGTGTTGTTGTTGATCGTGTAGATAATTAAGATGTGTGTTGTGAGTTATGAGATTTGTTTTTTGGTTAAGTGAAGTTTTTGTTCAATTTTGATAATTACTGTTCACCACAATTTTGATAAACACTGTTCACGTTGCTCAATTTCGATAAGAGTCCAATTTGCGATAAGAGTCCAATTTGCGATAAGAAGTCCAATTTCGATAACTCCTGCAATTGTGATAAAATTGATAATTGCGATAAACTTTCTAATTGCGATAAATCTTACAATTTCGATAAGTTATCTTAATTGCGATAGAAAAGGCAATTTCTGTAACACCCTGACCCGACAAGGGTAAAGATGTCACAATGATGGTTCCATATCAGAACAAACACAAGCATTGACATGAATAATACAATAGAATTTCAATGGTTACAAAAGACAATATGAAACTACAAGATTATAATGGAAATACAATAATCACTAAGTCCAAATCTATGCTCCTCTAACTCTTCTAATCCAAAATAGCTATCAGGATCTTCTAGTTCCAAGGTAAACTCTCCAATCAATACCCAGCTTCCAACTAAAACCTGCCGCAGGAAAAGAAATGCGGCTGAGCTACGAGAGCTCAGTGAACAGATATAACGATAACAAGGCAGTAATAAAGGGTAGTGAAGTAAACGAACATTTCATGGTGTAACAAGAGTAGAAAGGACAATGGAAAGGTTATCAAGAAATAGTTACAATAGGTAGGTGTAAAATCAACCATAACCCCCACCAGCCCAAGTTCAATTCAAGTCAAGTCAATTATCAAGTCATAGGGTAACAGAAACAGAAACAGAAATCCTCTACGAGCCCAGAACATGTCATATCAAGTCAAGTAAACAAGTATACATGTATACGGAGGGGTGACCTCGGTATGACATGTATAATATGAGGGGATACCTCCAAGGGTTGGAGTCATGAGCTCCCAAGA
This sequence comes from Artemisia tridentata subsp. tridentata, assembly GCA_021014915.2. NCBI lineage: Eukaryota > Viridiplantae > Streptophyta > Magnoliopsida > Asterales > Asteraceae > Artemisia > Artemisia tridentata. The sequence goes on along the minus strand of CP139506.1, from coordinate 189,285,076 downwards.
GTGAATGACGTGTATCGCATACACCCATCATGTCACTAAACAATTCAAGAAATCAAGTCAAGTCAAATCAAGTACAAATCTAGGATGCATCCATGCGCCCCTGTAGGCTGCCACAATGTCTTCATCTATGTGTACAAGTAAAATATCAAGTCATGGCAGGGACGGGATAGGTAATCACTTTCCTACCCAAAAGTCAAGTCATCGGTGCATCAATGACAAGGACATGAAACCCTCATGCCTAGTATGGCTCGTAGTCTCAAACTGTGGTCAAGGTCAAGGTCAAGTATCAAGTGTACAAGTCAAGTTCAAGTTTCAAGTTACATATCAATGGGTTCAATTCACATGGTCAAGACAAGAGATCGTAGCAAATGTTCATAGTAAAGGTTTAATCTAAAAGTTCATTTGAAAACAATCATTTAAAATAGATTCCATAAAATAATCTTTTAAAATGGTTTTCATAAAAATAGTCTTTAAAATAGTTTTCAATAAGCTAGTTTTAAAAATGGTTTTCTTAAAACATTTTCATAAATAAATAAAAAGGTTTTCTCATCCAATTACAATATCAAGCATATTAGGGTTCAAGTCAAGGTTTTATGGCAAGGTTCATATCAAGGTTCATAGTGGTTCAAGGCAAAGATCAAGGCAAGGGTTCAAAACAAAGGTTCACAAAACAAGGGTACATAGCAATGGCTTGGGGAATCCTAAACGAATCAAAACAAGAGATCAAGAGAACGAAGGCTCCTTACAAGAAGGGCAGAATATCTGTACCTTAGCGAATGAAATGGAAGCAAACAAATGGATGGACACAAGGAAACACTGTCACACCTCTTCAACGAATCTACATAGATTAGGATTCATAATATACTTATTAGCTCATTTAATTTCATAACGGATTTTAAATACTTGTTATTAATCACATTCTTATAGTTAGGGTTTATTAAGTAATTATAAATAGTTTAGGGATTATAGTGAAACTATCGTAAGATTAGGGTATGAAATATAAATATCATAAAGTTACATGTTTTAACAAGTTAAACCATTTTAGTTTGAATAATGATAAGTTCCACCCTTAAGTTACACAATTAATCCTTATTTAGCCCTAATTAACTTCTTATCAGCTTTTAACCCTAAACAGACCACACTTGATCGAATTTATGAACCATATTAGAACTCAGAGATAAAATCCAAAAAAATTCCCAGAGCTACCTCAATGTCTTAAAAACCCACACTAATTTTCCCAGAATTTATTAATTAGATTAACCCTACATGAAAAATACCACAACTCGGACTACTCAGAAAACATGTCTGCTGTAACACTCAGAAAGTAACCACTTCATTTACCCACCAATACCTCCAAGAAAAATCTACAAAAATTCATGACACTACTAAACATATTGAAGTCACATACTGGAGAATTTCATGACCTAACTCCTCATGGTTTGAAAATTAAAATTCGTCAAAACGGACTGATTTCCAGACATCCGAATTCAGGTTTGACACACGAATTTCTAAAAATCAAAAAGTTGCCTTCCCGACCTCTAAAAATTACAAGGATAATTTTCTCAGGTAGCTATTTAATTGAATTTAGTTCTAGACTCCAGAAAAACCAGAATAAACATTCACATCATTTATTTACAGCCGATTAAAGTAGAACAAAATTCCAGATCAGTAGCAGTTTTTTATAATCTCATGTATTCTTAGGGTTTTTGTCACTCCAATCATTAATTCTTAATACCAAACGATTATAGGTGAGTTTATATCATATCTAGGTCAATTAATAATAGGTCATACATATTCAAAACAATTTAAAACCATCACACACACCTGTGTCGATTTACATATATTAGATTTAGGGTTTAACAACAATTCGAATGGATCAATGGGGACAAGAACAAGATTACCTTGGATACACAAGAACAAGAACACATGAATCCTTCCTTTGGCTGCAGCAGAAAGTCGACAAGGAGCAGCAGAAAAAGAGGGCCGACACTTTTTTTTTGGAGGGTTAGGGTTTCTTATTTTTGTTGTGATGTTCGGTTCTATAAGAAAAATAAATACCGATTGTTTTGGATGGGCCAAGATAAGGAGTGTAATTGGACTTATTTTGGGCTAGCATCCATTAAGTTAAATGCACATTTATTTCATAGTATGGGCCGAAATTTTGGAGGGTCTAGGTACACAATATGGATCGACTAGTATAGGTTCAATTTGTAGGAATTTTATTTTGTATATAACTTAAGTCTTCAATATTCGTATCACGTTCATATATCCTATTATTGGCGTTTAGAGACTTAGGTTAGGTTCAAAATGAGATCACTTATATATTTTCGTAAGTTCTTAAAAGTTCAAATTCAGAGGGTATTTTAGTCTTTTCGGATTATATTAATTTCGGGGTCTTACAATTTCGATATGTTAACAGAATTGCGATAGATTTTGCAATTTCGATAGATTTATCTAAATTACAATTTCGATCACTTTCTCAAAATCTTATACAAGATATGAGAATAACCACCAAGTCGAAGTATTTTCACAAACTTATACAAGCAAGGAAAATACTGAGTTCCAATTTCGATAAATCCGAAGGCTGCTGGAATTTCGATAAACCCTCTTTTGCACAATTTCGATAAACCCTCTTTTTCACAAATTCGATAAACCCTCTTTTTCCACCAACTTTTCCAAATTACGTTAATACTTAACGAACAGTAATTAATCCGATTGTTTTAGGTTTCAAATGTTAATCAAAGCGTAAATTATGTAGAAATTTAAGACTCGAAACGTGAAAAAACCAAAAGTTTGGTGAAATTTTACGAATAGCAACGAACTAAACAAGTGATTATACGAATTAAACTAGAACAAAATCACGTTAAACACTTAAACCAAACGAAAAACTGATTAAATAACAATGTAATCTACTCGATAACACACTCCTAATAATCCTTTGGCGTATGATACCACTTGATGGTCCCTATTAAAGATGTAACACAAGATCTAATCTACTAAACACCACGTAGACAACTACAACTAAGCTACGAGTAAACTATTAACGATAGAATAATAAGCTACGAGAGATTAGAGAGAATTAAGAAGAAAAGAGACGGATGATTCTATTTCATACAAAGGAGTAGCAAAGCTTCCGCACAATAGAATAGAAACCAACAATAGAAATGATGCCCCATGCCTTCTATTTATAGGCGTGGGATTAGGGCATCCTATGCTAACATGTTCTAGAAGGAATTAGATAAGATATGGGCGGCTCATGGGCTCCTAATGAGCCTTATCCTATTACAAACATAAAGCCCATTACAACCAATTTCGATAACATGGCTAAGACTTGAATAATTCTTGAAACGTGTTCCCAACAGTTGAAAACTTGTGTCCTTTACTTTTATCTTTTAACAAAGTTTTTAATACATTACTAATCATGGAACATTGGTAGTTTAACTCATAGTTGTTACTATCAGTGTGGAAGGGAACAATAGTAATCACCAGTATGCAATAAAGTTGTCACTATCTCTTGGATAGTCTCATGCCCATGCCTCTTCACATTTCACACATGCCCACCACACACATATATACCTTGTTGCTATGAGTTTTTGACTAGCCAACCAAACCACTATAAAGTAGTAACTACTAACTCGATTTTCCACCCTCCTTATTATTATTCCTGATCCATTTCTGTTACACCTTTACCATCATATATTCCCACAAACAACAACAACAACTGGTGTTAATTCATATGGATTCATCAAACGACCAACATCCGAAATCTAAATTGACAACAACCAACGGAGGAGCAACAACATCTTCGAGTGGAATAAGATCTTCTATTATGAATTTTATAGGGAAGCATCGATTGGCTGCTATTATTTCCCAACAGAATCAATAGATTCAGGAAGATGGATGTGTTTTTATTTGTGTGTGTGTTTTTTTATGAAAGAGAGATTTATGAGGAGTAGATTTATTGGGAAGTGGGAAAGAAGTATGGGAAATGAAGATAAAGGTTGAGATCAAATTGGACGGCTAAGACTACTTTGTAGACTTTTTAGAAGACTTCCACTTCTATATGATCGGCTCTCATCAACCTATATATTAACATAATAAAAGTGGGAAAAAAACTTGAGACCACTTAAACGAATGACAAACCAAACTAGTTGAATGATAGTTAACCACCACCATGACAATTTTAGTTTGCATACTAAAGTTAATGCAGTCTTGCATCCCACTTAAAATGTCATAGTGATTGCATTCGGTTTGGCAAAGGTGCGTATGTGAGAAAATGATCATGAGAAATAAAGTAACCTCGTATTTTTATATTGTATTTAGATTCGGATGACTCACTAGTGATTGTCTTTGTTATATGGTATTCTAACTTCATGTTGAGATGAATGAGAGGCATTAGAGATGGGCCGGACTCGTGGCAATCTTAGACGTCTTCCTACACTCGTTAACATCGACAATAAGTTAGGTGATTGTCTTTAATCAACATGATGCTAATCATGCCATGATGACCAAAGGGCAGAAAATCATTTCTTTCGGAGATGGAAAATTGCTAAGGGTGTTGTGGTAGGGATTGTTGTTGTTAGGAACCCATACAATCAGTCATTTATGGATGCTGTTATCGGTCATAATGGCCAACCCATAACTGAACGGCTCAACATCGCGGTTGAGGAAGATGGTTTCATTAGATCGAGGTTGGAATGTTGTTGGATGGGTATAACTAAGAATATCCAGGTTCTCTAAAACGCCTGGGATATCATGCAAAATAACGATTTAGATGATTGTAAAGTGAAATATGTTGGTGGACTATCACTCTTATTTGATTGGGAATCTAAGGAGGCAGCTAGAAACGATTTTGATGCAAATAAATGTTAGATGCAACAATTGTTTGATGACTTTAAACCATGGGACAAAAATGATGGTGTACGTGGTAGATTGACTTGGTTATACATTGAAGGTCTACCTATACTTGCTCGAAATTTGGCTGCGGTCAAGTCCATTGCTACCAGGTATGGAAAATTGCTGTAGGTGGGCTGTCTAAACTTTGACTTTAATGCTCTTCCCCCCATCAAAACCCTAATTCTTTCATTCAGTGTGAAGGTTTTTTGTGAGTCGTTAAATGTTTTGCTTAATGGTAAATTATTCCCAGTAAGGGTTTTTGAGGAGCAATTTAATTACTCCTTCGTCATCCCTCTTCATGCCCCACATGAATATGATCATAATATGGCCAATAGTCTTGATGAAAGATCCTTCTTTGAAGAAGAATTTGTCCGTCTGTCTATGGCAGATCATGGTGGCAGAGGTGGTTCCTCGAGAGAGGAGATGCAAAAATCCGATGAAGATGAAAAGTCTAAACCGGTTCAGTCCCTTGGTATCTCCTCTGGGGTTTCAAAAGGTAAGGATATCAAGCATGATTGCATTAATGATATAACGTCTTTTGGCGTCTCACTTATTAATTCTGCGGGTCCCAATAAGGTTGATAACATTTATTCCCCAAGGACCAGTGGGCTCCTCCACCCCCTTTTTATTTGAACCCGGCCTAATCTTACCCTACTTTGGATTCTGTTAAGCCCACCTCCGATGTGGCTTCTTCTAGGCCTCATCCAATAGTTAAGGTGGTTAGTGATTGTGTTGAGCCCCTTCCTGATCTAAACCCTCCAACTATACATGAAAACCTAACGGTTCATGATTGTGGGGACTTTACCAAATAGTGGTAACTTAGGCAAGACATAAAAGTTTAAATACTTGTGTCCATAAGCAAAAGCAAGCAACGTATTCTCACTCAAAAGTATTTCAAAACGAGTATTAAACAAGTAAAAATAGGGCTATAAAACTCACCTCAATCAAGTGATGGGTGCGGGAAAGTATTACGTAAGTTTAACGAGCAAAATTCCTGACCACGACCTAGATAAATAAGTCGTGTTAGGAATGATACGACATGTACTATGTGAATATGAGGTTTATAAAGTTTTATCACCCCAATAGACTTGTAGTGAACTTTTGTAAAGTTTCGTAAGTCAAATCGTTTAGGAAAAACAAGTAAAACGCGTTTTCGATCTAAAAAACCCTTAAATAAAGTAAATGGGTGTAACTTATTTGTTTCTTGTCCGATTTTTGTCATTCAAAGCCCTAAACGTAGGTACAAATATATACTTTCAAGAAATTAAGATCTTGGTTTGTGAAATTAGGTTTACGTGTCCATTTATACTCAATTAGGGGCTGACCTGCTGTAACAATTTCATTCAGAAATCTTACTCAACTTCCCGAGGCCATAACTTCTTCGTTACTTAACTTCTTTGAATGATTCAAGTTGTTGTGATTAGGTCTAGTTCTTGTCTACAAAAGCTAAAACTACAATGGTTCTTGGTTTGGAGTCTAAAGTGCTCAAATAAGTGCATCAGGATTTGAACTTAGAGTTAAGACTTTTCCGACACCCGATTTCTTGTAAAATATTAAAAATACTTTGAAAGTTCCAAAAATTATAAATTTTGGCTAGGAAATACTTAAGACCTATATCTAACTGTAGAAGAAATGAATTTGGAAAAAAGTTATTTTAAATTGGTTTTAACTAGTTCATAAGTTGACTGAAAATATGGACAGTTTTAGGGTTTTGCAAATCTAACTTTAAACACTACAAATCTAACAAGGTGATATAAAATAATGCATGATAAGTTAAATATGAATGAAATAGAGTATGAAATGAGTTATATGAAATGCTAACAAGGATTGGTTAGGTATGGATGATCAAAGGTGTACAAAAGTACCCAAATACTCTAAGAAAACCCTAGTTTCTTAAACCAAAACCCTAATTTATGTATAACCTTCAAACCAAAGCTTTAACCAACACTTGATACTCCTTATTTTCCCTAGTTTTTTGCCGTGAGCGAGAGGATAGAAAGGAAGGTGAGTTTGTGAGTTTGAATGTGATGGAAATGGTTCACTATTGGCTTGTTTATATAAGAGTACTTAAGGTACTTTGAATGGTCCAAAAACTAAACATGGGTCACAAGTCTTTGCAAGTCACAAATGAGAAAAAGTTTAAAGGGTGTCATGTAACTAGTCTTTGGGGTGTGGGTTTGATGGTGAGGGGGAGGGGGAGGTTGCTATCAAGTCTTGTAACTTTTGAGGTTAGCTTGGTTAAGGAGGTTGTGAGGTTTTAAGTAAAAAAAGGGTGTTGTCTTAACCCTTCATACATGGTCGGTTTTTATACACTTAGGAGGGGGAGATTTTTAAAATTTTGAAGTATAATAGTGTGTATATGTGTATATAATGTAATGGTAGTGAATTGGTTACGTATTGCATGCATGCATGAGACTTACTACAAGTCTTAAGTGATTTACGTAAAACTTATGAAACTAAATGCAAGTGACTTATAGAACATGCTTATGAGAGTCATAGAGTACTTATTAGATGTAGACTAAACTTAGTCTAGTGCCGGTATACGTTAAAAGTTGTTTTTCGGCGTATGCGGGTTAACCTAACGGTTATATGTTAAAGCAAGAAATCACTTGTTCAAAGTAAAACGTTTTAAGTTTATGGTTAAGTGTTAACCTGAAAAATGTGAGTTGTCACAACAAATATTGACATTCTGAAAACATCATGCAAATACATCTTAAGCTACTCATCGGTGATTAGTTTATTGGTGCTATATTCATGCCACACATTGGTGATGATGTTGGGGGAACTGCCTTAATTGTCAAACATTCTTAGAAGACTGTGAAAATTTTATACCTTGATCATTTACTTAGTAGGCAATGAAAATTCATTCAACATACTCCCTCCGTCTTTAAATAATTGTTCTGTTTTGACTTTTTAAAGTCTTTCATTTTTAATTTTGACCTTATATATTTTTGTTTGTGTTATGTAATACTTGATAAATATTATACCAATGAAATACGTTTAAAACTTAATCTATTCATATATTTTGCTTCAAGTATTATATAACAAAAAAAATAAAATAAATAAATAAATAAAAAAAAATAAAAAAAAAAGAAAAAAAAGAAAAAGAAAATTAAGATTAAAGTTGAGAAAGAAAGTCTTTAAAAAGTCAAAACAAAATACTTATTTAAGGACAGAAGGAATAACGAATTAACATTGATTTCCTCTTTATACTCCCTCCGTCACTAAATAAGTGTCTAATATTGACTTTTAAAGTCTTCCCTTTTTAACTTTGACCTTAAATTATTTTATTTGTTTTATTTAATACTTGATGCAAAATATATGAATGGATTGAGTTTTAAATGTATTTTCATTAGTATAATTTTTATCAAGTATTACATAACACAAATGAAATAATTTAAGGTCAAAGTTGAAAGAAAAATACTTTAAAAGTCAATAGTGGACATTTATTTAGGGACGGAGGGAGTATCAATTTAAAAGTTGGGTTTGCTAATGAATCATAATTCTTCCATCTCAAATTAAAAGCTAATGACTCATAATTATTACATCAATTTAAATATTCATTTTCAAATTGGACGTATCTTAAAAAAATTAATTGGTTAAATTATAATTTAGAGAAATATGACTCTATTAGTTCTATACTTTGTAATTTTTCCCACTCTAGGTACTATACTTCTTTGTGATATGTTTGAGTCATTGTTCTTTGATGTGTTTATCATTTTAAGTACTTTACTTATTTATGTGTCTAGAATTAATATTCACTTGCTTGAAACTTGAAATTAGTGACAATACATGTGACTAAGTTAGAGGTGTAGATATTTAATCAACAGCCTCATGATAAATATAATTAAAAGACTAAATTATTTCATCTCTTGCCTAATAGATCATCTTGTTTTGATATGCTAGATCAAAATACACAATCTGGAGTGACATTATTCTCAAACGAGATTTTCACACTTTTATCGAAAGTGTTCAATAATTTCTTATTTTTATTAATATGCAAATTTTGACAAACTCGACTATAAGCTGTGCATAGGTTGAATGAGAATTTGCAAAGTTAGCAATGATGATAATTGACTAGGGATTAGATTTTATATGAGTTGTAGGTCTTTACCGTTTCAATATTTAATGTTTTCTTTTTTCTCTTTTTTGCTCTTGCGATATACACCAAAAAGTTTATGAGTATAGAAGAGAAAAAGGATCTTAACAAGAGCAAAAAGAGAAAGAAAATAATAAATATTAATCTATTTGTCAAGAGATGAAATAATTTGGTCTTTTAATTAAATTTATCAGGAGGCTGTTGACTAAATAGATATATGTCTAACTTAGTCGTATGTATTGTCACTCGTTTCAAGTTTCAAGCAAGTGAATATCAATTCTAAACACATAAACTAAGTAAATTGTAACACCCCAACCCGATAAGGGTAAAGATGTCATAATAATGGTTTCATATCAGATCAAACAAAGCATACATCAACAATAATACAAAGGTTCTCAAGGGTTACAATAAAATTCTGAAATTTACAAGGTTACAAAGGAAACAAAAGCTAAATACTAAGTCTGCAAATGCAAATCCTTCTACAAGTCTCTACTTCAAAATAACTATCAAGGTCTTCTAAGTCCAAAAGTCTCCTCATTCATACCCAGCTTCCAACTAAACCTGCCGCGGGAAAAAGAAACGCGGCTGAGCTTAAAAAGCTCAGTGAACAGATATATAATAGACGGAAACGAAAGCAAAAGAAAACGAGCATACATGGTATTGTGCAAATGGAATAACATAAGATATAGACAAAGAATATAATAATGATGGAATGAAAAGAAAAGAAATAAAAAGAAATAAAAGGATCAGTAATCCACCACGATCCCAAAAACAAACCAAATCACATCATCTCAAATGTAACCAAATAGAGTAGCTAGCTCCTAGATATGTGAAAGACGTGTATCGCACACACCATCAGTCACCAGATGAATATAACAATTAACAAATAACTATTAAACATAAACAGATCAAATCTAGGATGTACCCATACGCCCCCCGCAGACAAATCAATAATCATAATCATAATGGCCATAGCAGATAATAAATAAGGGACGGAACAGGTCATCACTCTCCTGCCCTAGAGTCATGTCAAAGGTGCGTCAATGACATGGACATGAAACCCTCATGCCTAGTGATTGGCTCGTAATATCAAACTGTAGGTCAAGGTCAAATGTACTATCAAAATAATCAAAAGTCATATCTTAAGGGTACATGGCAAAAGGTTCATGTCAAACAGTCCAGAAATAACCATCAAAGGTTCAAATCAGAGTTTATCAAATTAAGTTTTATATCAAAATTAAGTTCAGATTATAAGGACTACATCAAATGTTTCAAAAAAGAATTTCACAGGTTCATAATTAAAGTTCGTAGCAAAAGTTCATTTTAGAGGTTCTTGTCAAAAGTTCATTTAAAGCATTTCTTTAATCATGGTTTTCAATAAAATGATCTTTCCAAATAGTTTTTATAAAATAATCTTGCAAAACGGTTTTTCATAAAAATACTCTTTAAACTAGTATCCACAAAGGTTAACAAATGTCATATAAAAATAGTATCATATCACCACCCATAATCATTCTTTTAAAATAACTGATTTTTTCTCAAAACATTTCCAGGTCATAATTAAAAAGGATTTTCACATTTATTTACCAAAATCAAATGAACCTTCGAATGTGATTTGAATACTAATATATAACAAGGTAACGAACGAATATCAAATGGATCATTATAGAGGCTCAAAGCAAAAAGGGTCATATCGAACATCAAGGTCAAAATGAATCAAACAAACGAACCAAAGTGTAGGGAAACATAGCAATGGCTTAGGGAAATCCTAAACGAGTCAAAACAAGAGATCAAGAGAACGAAGGCACCTTACAAGAAGGGCAGAATATCTGTACCTTATTAGCAGAACACAAGGATAGCAAATGACAAGGATCAAATTACTCCTTCCTCGAACCTAATGGAGTAGAAGACAGAAGTTCAAAAGGGTTTTCAGTTATCTTTCCATTTTGAATAACTTTCTATTTTTAGTAACTTCCAGATTTAGCAGGTTTCTATATTTAGCAAGATTATACCCTCACAATTTAGGTTAAGTCATTAATTAAGCCTTATTATGGGATTAAGGTATATTTTAACAAGTTATAAAAGTCTAGGGTTACTTATGACAAGTTTTCATAGTTTAGGGTTTTTAATTGTAAATATTCCAAAGTTAAGGGTTTTAAATGAAACTATTACAAATTACTAGTTTAAAACACATAATGAATTCAGAATCACACTTTAGTACTTTAGGTTTCATTATTTACCATTTACACCCTTTAGTTATTAAAATTACAAAATAATCCTTATAGTTACGTAATTTACACTTTAACCCTTACTATATTCAAAATCACATCACAAGCCCTTATATTTATTAAATTTCAGAATATACCCTCATAGTTATGCATGATACGATTTAAACCTCCATGTTTTACATATTTACATAATTAGTCCCTTTAGTTATTTAATTTCCAATTCGAACCATATATTAACAATTAAATCATTATCTTGCAAATTTTACACATAAGGTCCTCATCTTATAATTTTTATACATTTATACTGATCTAATTAACATTATAAAAATAATCCTTAAGTTTCAAAGTTGGCAAAACAAGCCCTCCTTATTTATTTACAATTCGTATAACATTTAAATCAAACCCTAGCTCCTCTAATCATCAAATAATCAATACCTCATCATTAGTTAGCATTTAATGTCAGATTTTATGCACCAAACCCTAAACCTAATTGGTTCAAGGGTTTTTTTTTTTTTTTTTTTTTTTTTTTTTTTTTTTTTTTTTTTTTTTTTTTATTCCATTCGAACTCCATGAACCCGATATACAAATAATTTTACCACGACAAATCTAGGCTTCTATAATTCGAACTAGCATTTTTCCATGATCATATACTTCGTATAGAGTTCACATAAAATAAGTACAACCCTCAGAAAATTCGTATAGCTTAGTTTGGATTTTACGTACGTTTTGGGTCTCTAAGATTATAGCGATCAATAGATCTAGCATGATCCGAGTTATACATTTGATTTAGGACTTATGTGATCATAATAACATAAGAAAAATATAACATGCATGCTTGAACGTGTCAAAGGGATATTTAAGAATTATACCTCTCGGCTAAACTATATTTGACAAACAAAAATTCCAACGATCAAACGAACGAACCCACGACCTCCAAATTATTTTTCCTAGCCTCCTTAGATGATGTAGAACTCCAGAAAAATAGATCACGAATTTTATTTGATCAGATGAAGGCTGGTCGATTTTCTTTGGGTCGATTTTAGGGTTTTCGGCAAAAAGGAAAATGGAAACAATATAATGCCGAGTCAAATGGGGGGGGGGGGGGTTTACAACACTTTCGGCCCAAGTTAGGTAGCAAGAGGATCACAAATTATTTGGGAAGATTTGCCAACTTGATTTGGTCTTATCTTAAAGTTATTTGTTTATTTAAATGATTTACAAATAATAATAATACATTTAATGTAATTCGGTATATATATATGTGTATGTGTGTGTTTATAAAATTTTTGTACACTCTAAAATGTTAAAATGTTGTATCATAAATTACTTGGCTTCATATCTCGTTCATTTCCAAAGGTTCGGGACAAATTTGGTGCTTTATAAACTCTTTAATCAAATTTTAAAGTTGTAGGGGCATTTTGGTCTTTTCACATGTTTTGGATTTTTGGGTATTACAACTTCTTCCCCTCTAAAAGAAAAATTTCGTCCTCGAAATTTGAAGTCGCAAAGTGAAACGAAGTCGTAGCTAGTCGCAAAAGATTATTACGAACATTCTCATGCCCGAGGAGATTCTTCCAAAAAGATCTTCAGACCAACATAGTTTCTCATGACTCAGATCAAAACGAGGTGGTTTCAAATTTCTCAGGAGGAGACAATTTAAGTTGATCTGGATCAAAAGGTCCATGCAACATAAAAATGGACGATAGGCAAATCTTTAGAAAGCTCATATAGAATACGAACAAGATATCAAATCGAATTAACTGTATCAACAGTAGGGAGTTCTAAAGGGAATTCAAGATTTATAACGGAGGTCAACAAAATGCGAAACGAGAGTCCAAAACTCATCCAGATATTTAACGAACGAAGGTAGAGTATTCGAATATGTAGAATGAACCTAACGTCTCACTAATCACGAATAATCCAACAGGGATTCAAATTCTAAACTTCTTAGGTACTCCCCAAGATATCCTATGCCCACACAAATGCACGTTATATGATGTAAGTATTATCACGTTGGCCAGACGTCATAATACTGGCATCATATAAATATGCCCTCATGATGGTCATACTTTATCTCAAGTCGAAATCAAAATCGCCTATCTTAATCCACCTAGTACTTCTACAGTCTCGAGGTCAACAAAATCGAATGCCATAGTCAAGGGAGAAAACAAAACTATTCGCAAGGGTATCACAATCTCAGATTGCCTAGCAAAAGTGAGGTACGCCGTCACAAGCATCATATCTTCCACAACTCGCCAAAATCTCTCAAAACAAAGCCGTCATCGAACATATGAAAATAAACACGAACCGAAATGCTTCTAGGGAACTTAAATCTTAAGAGGATCTTATTACTTTATAACGAAACTTAAGAGGGTCAACGGAAATGAAAGTTATTCGCCAATAACTTCGGCATTCACAGAATCAATTCTTCCAAACATAAAAGGTCTGCTTCTAAAATCCGTCCATTCGACACATCCAATCTCCTCAAGTCCGGTTAATCTGTCTTCGTCTGTCCATCAATCGGAAAGTGAAACCAAAATCGGGAACTTGTGTCTGGTTCATCGAGCCTCCTGCAGTTCTTCTTGGACTGTGATGGGGTAATGTGGATTTCTGGCACGATCTTTGAATCTCTTCATCATCCAGTCTGCTTCCGCTCTCAATTTATCTTAGTACAACCAAGATGAATAGGAAAATTAGACTGCATGTCTTCATCAGCTCCAGGTTTGCCATCTTGACTAAATTTCTTCTTCTGCATCGCCAACACTTCAACCTTGTAAGGAAAGTCTTCACTCTTCAGAGTAGCCGCCATTGTTGTCAACTCCAGGTCAGGCAATGAACTCATTTTTCTGATATGCCTCTAGTTGTCTTTGATGCATCCGAAACTTCCTGTGCGGTAAGTGAATATAACCGAGTCTCTTTCTGATTTATCCCAAAGATTGTTCCACCTGAAGGTATGGCAGCTAATTTCTAATTTTAGCTTTTCCGAACTCCATTCTCAACTAAGCTGTTTCTATCTGTTCACGAATTTTCTCCATGGTATCATCAGTTGCAAACATCTTCCAGAATTCTTCGGCAGATTTTAAAGGATTTCAGTTCTCCATTCTATTGTTGGTTTTGATCACATGGTGATAGCTTTCAAAGCTCGCGGGATTTTAAGAAGTATCCTAAATTTAGAACATCGTTGTCTCAACAAATATCAATCTCTCAGTATGCACAAATGACTAACAAGGTGCAAAGATGATTTTCATGCTCTTCCTCGTCTCCGAATGTACTATTAAGTCATACAATGACCATTTGTCCAAGTACTCACGAGAAAACATTATTTATCAAATTTACAAAATAGTCAGGGCTTTAGCTAATACTATTAGCGTCCCTGATTGTCATAGCAGTCATTTACGAACACAGAAGGCGATTCTCAAATTAATTCATCAGAAGGAAACTTCGCACTCTGAAATTAAACAAACACGTAGTCGTTTCAGGGAGGATGAATATTGGCTCCTAACAGTAATACGGTTCAGCTATCTCCAGTCACCATCCTTCTTTATCGCGAACGAAACTAAAACACGCCCAGAATATACACTTAGGTAAACTCACTTCCTGGTCTTCGGTTGCTGCTCTTCCCGGTTCCTTAAATCAGTTTATATGATCCCGGACACATCTGAAAGACATCTTCGCTTGGTGACTAGACAATCTCTATCAAATCCTACTTCACGCTCTGGTGGAAAGTTTGGTGGTCCAATCAGGAATTATGTTCAGAAAACTCAGGTTGCCCAATAACTCTCCAGATAAGGTTCATTCACTGGTGCGTGGAATGGATTCTAGAACGAATTCAATACTAGGGATTTCTAAAGGGGTATCTTTGATGGATGCCAGAAAACCGAGGCAACTATGGGAAATCAAGGTTCTGGCTTTCATAGCCGAGATGAGCTTGACAGACCAAAAAGGTTGAGAGTCATGATACACACATATCACACATGAATTTTTCCATAAATTGCTCAAGCCTTATTATTAAATACTCGGGAAAACCCCATAATCCAACGAAATCCGTACAATATTAATGCCAAAAGAAACCTAAGACAAAATTCTAAACAATAATAACACACATGACTCGAGCTCTATCTCTATGCTTAGATCGCGTTACTCGCGGTGGACTCCAAGTCCGATTCCACTTCATCTTCTTCGCTAAGCCATCCGTTTCGGTTCCCCTCAGGCTGTGGCAGTGGTCGTCTCGCAAAACCATCCTCAGAGTTCCTTCCTTCATCTCCTACGTCATCCACAAATCCATACAAATTGTGAGGCTCAGCCCGCACTACTCCTCCTTCTTCTATGAACTTGGGACACCTTCCCGGGTACCTAGTCACGAAGCCGTTTCCATCGGTTACCTCCGTCTCGTGCAGATGTATCTCTTTTCCACTTATATTTACCACGATCATCCTTTCTTCAATCCGGCATGGCCACATACTAGCAGGGATCGAAATCCTCCTGTGAGTCCTTCTCAACTTACCAATCCTTTTTCGGCCAGTAGCGAAAACAGTTGCCCAACGATACTTGGTGCGTGCTGGAGGTGCCATGCTGAAAATGACATAAATGATACTAAGTACCAGGACCCGATAGGTGTCTAAAACTACTCATGATACAAGGAAACTAAACACGTAAAATATCATCGTCTGAACGATTTCGAAAATGATCAACGGAATATGGAGAATAAGCATGTACGGAAAGACAAAACAGAATCCTAATTTCTACCCAAATCCTCACCGGTCAAAACTTACGTTCCTATGGGGAAATCTTAAGGCAAATTTTCAAAGGTTGTCTCATGAGCGCCTACGGGGAAAACTTAGTGGTCCTAACTTACACTGGTCAAGGGTAAATGTATTACGAATCGCAGCCTGTTGCTCTGATACCATAAATTGTAACACCCCAACCCGATAAGGGTAAAGATGTCATAATAATGGTTTCATATCAGATCAAACAAAGCATACATCAACAATAATACAAAGGTTCTCAAGGGTTACAATAAAATTCTGAAATTTACAAGGTTACAAAGGAAACAAAAGCTAAATACTAAGTCTGCAAATGCAAATCCTTCTACAAGTCTCTACTTCAAAATAACTATCAAGGTCTTCTAAGTCCAAAAGTCTCCTCATTCATACCCAACTTCCAACTAAACCTGCCGCGGGAAAAAGAAACGCGGCTGAGCTTAAAAAGCTCAGTGAACAGATATATAATAGACGGAAACGAAAGCAAAAGAAAACGAGCATACATGGTATTGTGCAAATGGAATAACATAAGATATAGACAAAGAATATAATAATGATGGAATGAAAAGAAAAGAAATAAAAAGAAATAAAAGGATCAATAATCCACCACGAGCCCAAAAACAAACCAAATCACATCATCTCAAATGTAACCAAATAGAGTAGCTAGCTCCCAGATATGTGAAAGACGTGTATCGCACACACCACCAGTCACCAGATGAATATAACAATTAACAAATAACTATTAAACATAAACAAATCAAATCTAGGATGCACCCATACGCCCCCCGCAGACAAATCAATAATCATAATCATAATGGCCATAGCAGATAATAAATAAGGGACGGAACAGGTCATCACTCTCCTGCCGTAGAGTCATGTCAAAGGTGCGTCAATGACATGGACATGAAACCCTCATGCCTAGTGATTGGCTCGTAATATCAAACTGTAGGTCAAAGTTAAATGTACTATCAAAATAATCAAAAGTCATATCTTAAGGGTACATGGCAAAAGGTTCATGTCAAACAGTCCAGAAATAACTATCAAAGGTTCAAATCAGAGTTTATCAAATTAAGTTTTATATCAAAATTAAGTTCAGATTATAAGGACTACATCAAATGTTTCAGAAAAGAATTTCACAGGTTCATAATTAAAGTTCGTAGCAAAAGTTCATTTTAGAGGTTCTTGTCAAAAGTTCATTTAAAGCATTTCTTTAATCATGGTTTTCAATAAAATGATCTTTCCAAATAGTTTTTATAAAATAATCTTGCAAAACGGTTTTTCATAAAAATACTCTTTAAACTAGTATCCACAAAGGTTAACAAATGTCATATAAAAATAGTATCATATCACCACCCATAATCATTCTTTTAAAATAACTGATTTTTTCTCAAAACATTTCCAGGTCATAATTAAAAAGGATTTTCACATTTATTTACCAAAATCAAATGAACCTTCGAATGTGATTTGAATACTAATATATAACAAGGTAACGAACGAATATCAAATGGATCATTATAGAGGCTCAAAGCAAAAAGGGTCATATCAAACATCAAGGTCAAAATGAATCAAACAAAAGAACCGAAGTGTAGGGAAACATAGCAATGGCTTAGGGAAATCCTAAACGAGTCAAAACAAGAGATCAAGAGAACGAAGGCACCTTACAAGAAGGGCAGAATATCTGTACCTTATTAGCAGAACACAAGGATAGTAAATGACAAGGATCAAATTACTCCTTCCTTGAACCTAATGGAGTAGAAGACAGAAGTTCAAAAGGGTTTTCAGTTATCTTTCCATTTTGAATAACTTTCTATTTTTAGTAACTTCCAGATTTAGCAGGTTTCTATATTTAGCAAGATTATACCCTCACAATTTAGGTTAAGTCATTAATTAAGCCTTATTATGGGATTAAGGTATATTTTAACAAGTTATAGAAGTCTAGGGTTACCTATGACAAGTTTTCATAGTTTAGGGTTTTCAATTGTAAATATTCCAAAGTTAAGGGTTTTAAATGAAACTATTACAAATTACTAGTTTAAAACACATAATGGATTCAGAATCACACTTTAGTCCTTTAGGTTTCATTATTTACCATTTACACCCTTTAGTTATTAAAATTACAAAATAATCCTTATAGTTACATAATTTACACTTTAACCCTTACTATATTCAAAAACACATCACAAGCCCTTATATTTATTAAATTTCAGAATATACCCTCATAGTTATGCATGATACGATTTAGACCTCCATGTTTTACATATTTACATAATTAGTCCCTTTAGTTATTTAATTTCCAATTCGAACCATATATTAACAATTAAATCATTATCTTGCAAATTTTACACATAAGGTCCTCATCTTATAATTTTTATACATTTATAGTGATCTAATTAACATTATAAAAATAATCCTTAAGTTTCAAAGTTGGCAAAACAAGCCCTCCTTATTTATTTACAATTCGTATAACATTTAAATCAAACCCTAGCTCCTCTAATCATCAAATAATCAATAACTCATCATTAGTTAGCATTTAATGTCAGATTTCATGCACCAAACCCTAACCCTAATTGGTTCTAGGGTTTCTTTTTATTTTATTTTATTCCATTCGAACTCCATGAACCCGATATACAAATAATTTTACCAAGACAAATCTAGGCTTCTATAATTTGAACTAGCATTTTTCCAAGATCATATACTTCGTATAGAGTTCACATAAAATAAGTACAACCCTCAGAAAATTCATAT
Organism: Artemisia tridentata subsp. tridentata; assembly: GCA_021014915.2. Lineage (NCBI taxonomy): Eukaryota > Viridiplantae > Streptophyta > Magnoliopsida > Asterales > Asteraceae > Artemisia > Artemisia tridentata. The sequence goes on along the minus strand of CP139506.1, from coordinate 189,266,348 downwards.
AGCTTAGTTTGGATTTTACGTGCGTTTTGGCTCTCTAAGATTATAGCGATCAATAGATCTAGCATGATCCGAGTTATACATTTGATTTAGGACTTATGTGATCATAATAACATAAGAAAAATATAACATGCATGATTGAACGTGTCAAAGGGATATTTAAGAATTATACCTCTTGGCTAAACTATATTTAACAAACGAAAATTCCAACGATCAAACGAACGAACCCACGACCTCCAAATTATTTTTCCTAGCCTCCTTAGATGATGTAGAACTCCAAAAAAATAGATCACGAATTTTATTTGATCGGATGAAGGCTGGTCGATTTTCTTTGGGTCGATTTTAGGGTTTTCGACAAAAAGGAAAATGGAAACAATATAATGCCGAGTCAAATGGGGGGGGGGGGTTTACAACACTTTCGGCCCAAGTTATGTAGCAAGAGGATCACAAATTATTTGGGAAGATTTGCCAACTTGATTTGGTCTTATCTTAAAGTTATTTGTTTATTTAAATGATTTACAAATAATAATAATACATTTAATGTAATTCGGTATATATATGTGTATGTGTGTCTTTATAAAATTTTTTTACATTCTAAAATGTTAAAATGTTGTATCATAAATTACTTGGCTTCATATCTCGTTCATTTCCAAAGGTTCGGGACAAATTTGGTGCTTTATAAACTCTTTAATCAAATTTTAAAGTTATAGGGGCATTTTGGTCTTTTCACATGTTTTGGATTTTTGGGTATTACATAAAGTACTTAAAATAATAAACACTTGTAAGAAGTAACTTATACATATTACAATAAGTATAGTACTGTTAGCATTACTTTTAGTAGAAAGTAATAGAAGTGATGGTCATTCTATATTTAGGAACTGTGTAACGTTTATATGTAATATGTAAGAGTCTAGTAACGGGCTATATGAAGTAATCTAATAGGCTACTAGTTTAGTCCAAATAGGTTAAGAATTATATAGTCAAGGCCAAGTGAAACAAAGCCCAACCCAAGCCCATAAGGCGTTGGATGGCTATATGTAACCAAACAAGTCTCACTTGTTTGTGTACTTGTGTGTTTTTCTAGTGTATGATAATATAAACACTCTCTCCATCTCTCTCTCTCTCTCTCTCTCTCTCTCTCTCTCTCTCTCTCTCTCTCTCTACATCTCCATCACCGCCACTCTCACCACCACCACCACCACCATGAACACCATCAAGTCACCATGTTTATGTGTAGTTTGTTGATTAGAATGGGAGCCTACAATTGGCATCAGAGCCACATGATAGTTATTGGTTAGATTTATAGGTTTGTTAGTTTCAATTTGGCAGTTTTCGAAAAGGTAGTACAACGTAAGTTTTCGAAAAAGCTATCTAAGTCTTAAATCTTAGAACTAGTGGTTAGATTAGTTAAAGGTTTGAACTTTCGAGTAGTTTTAGTAGTTACCTAGCTATTTATCTAAGAAAAAACCAAAAAGATTCACAAAAAAGCTGTTTTTAGGATTTATTTGAAAGTTACTGTAGCAGAAAAGTTTTCAAAAAACTGAAATCTTCAAAAGTTTTCGAAAAATTCGAGTTTTCTCGAAATCTAGGTGGCAGTACTTTTTAGTTGGAGTTCCACTACCGGGCTAACGTGGCATTTCGAATACTTTTGGTTTCGAGCAATTTTGGCTTCAAATACTTTTGGCTTTTCGAGTAATTCTGGTTTCGAGTAATCCTACGTGGCAGTTTCAAGTACTTTAGTTAGTTGAGATTCCACTACTTAGGTGATGTGGCATTTCGAGTAAAAGTTCAGAGTTTCGAGAAATTGAGGTTTCGAGTAAAATTAGAGAAGTTTCGAGAAAAAAACCCGTATTTTTAGGCAAGAACCTTTTCAACCTGAAAATTAGAGTTTCGAGAACTTTTCACCATCATTAGATACCTTTCTATTAACTTAGAACGTTTTGAGAAATTCACTCTTCGAGAACTTTGCACTTCGAGAACTATTCACTTCGAGAAATATTGGGATTTCGAGTAATTATTGGAGTTTTGTGGAAAAGAAACCTAACAACCTAAAAACAAAAATTTCGAATAAACTTAAACACATTCTAAGAAACTTTAACCAACTTAAAATTGAGTAAAAGTTTTCGAGAACCGTTATCCTTCGAGAAATTTTTGTAAAACCGATAACACATCATCAATCCAAAATCAACCTACACAATGTCAACTCAACAAGATATTTACTCAGCGGGTAATGAAAACCGTTCTCCTATGCTTGAGAAAGGTGGGTATCTTCAATGGCAAAGTCGAATGCTTCGCTATCTAAAAACCAAGCCTAATGAAAACTCATGATCAAATCCATTATGGAAGGACCCTTTAAGCCTCGACAAATCCAAGACCCCGGAGATCCTAACCTTACACCACCAGTTTTACCACACCTTCGTGATCAAACAAAAGCAGAATACAGTGAGGATGACAAGCTTCAAATTGAAGCTGATGATCTTGCTATGCACTTAATCCAACTAGGATTGTCACGAGAGTTATTTGCTGCGGTAGATAGCTGTGAAAGTGCTAATGCAATGTGGGAAAGAGTTCGAATATTATGTCATGGAATTGAAATTGGTAAGCAGGACATGGAGAATAATCTGTTGACAGAGTTTGAGAAATTCACATCTACACCGGGAGAGACCATTGAATCTTACTATCATTGCTACTTTACTCTTATGAACGAGCTTACAAGAAACAAGTTGACTCCTTCAGTGATAGTTAGCAAAATCAAGTTCCTTAACAACCTTCAAGAAAAATGGGGACGATATCACTATAGTTAATCAAACCAAGGACTTGCATGCTGTGAACTTTGATTAAATTTATGATTTCTTAAGGCAAAATCAAGCTGAAGCAGATGAAGTAAAGAAAGAGAAGATGTTGAAGAATCACGATCCACTAGCATTGATTGCTAATACACCAACACCCATACCTACTTATAACACACATCAACCTTCGTCTTCCAATAACAACTTCATGCAACAAACAATTCCTCAAAACCACATTCCACAACTCATTCCACAACAACCGATACAACATTACCAAGTTGCAGACAACACAACACTTGATTGTGATGAAGGCACAAAGGCCTTGACAAAAGCTTTTGCCATGCTATCCAAAGCATTCAACGTTCGCTACAACAAACCAACTAACAACAACCAAAGGATATCATCAAATACTCGTAACAAACAAATTGCACAACCGGGTATGAATATGGGTCAAGAAGGACACTTGGTTGTAGTTAATGGTAAGCAACAAGGATATGCTCAGGGTATGCAGATGGGAAATCCAAGGCAAAATGCGGATCGGTATGTTGGGAATCAGAATGGGAATGGTGCAGCTCACGTAGTTGGGAATATGGGAAATGCTAATCAGGGAAATCAGATTCGGTGTTATAACTGTAAGGGTATCGGACATTATGCTAGGAATTGCACTGTTGGAACAATCAGAAAGGATGCTAGATACTTCCAGGAAGCTTTGCTATTGGCTCAGAAAGAAGGAAGCGGGGATACAACTCACTACTGAGAACATGACTATTTGGCGCTAGCTGACTTTGAAGAGGATACAGTAGACGTTAATGCAAACTGGCATCTTCCTGGGAAACCTTCAAGTTTCATCATATGACAATGAAGCAGTCACACCTCCCACCTATGACTCAGATTATAATAACCCAAAACGTTACTTCTAAACCGTTACTAATTTGAACTTTTGGAACCCATATAAATCTAAGTAACTATAACCTAAAATATTATCAAACCAAATGTACTACTAATATTAAATTAAAATGTTTATAAAGTTTAAAATTACAAAAAGGCGTTTGACTTAAAATTCCATGCCATGCTTCAAAAATAAAATAAAAGATCACTGTGCACTCCTATATAACACTTGTGACTGCATCCCTATTTCTATTTTAATATCACACCTATATCTTGGGGATAGCTTTTCTTTTAAAATAAAGAAATCAATGTGCACGCCCACTGAATCGATTCCCCATATAACATGCTTACTTTTCCTTCATCCCATGCTACCTTAGAACTCATACTTCTGCATGCCCACTGAATTGATTCCCCTTATATCTCCCTCCCTCTTCATTGTTTCAACCAAATACACAACAAAACAAAACTCAGAAAACCCTAAAGAAATTCAGAAGGCAACAAGTAGTTGTTGTTCATCCTTCATCGAGTATGAAAAACATAATGATATAGTCTAAAAAGAAGCCTTAATCGATCATGATGCTAAAGAATAAAGGGTTTGTAACAAACACATAAAATGATAAGTCCTAGTCACATGAAATAAATCTATGTTGAGATAATGAAATTCGGAAAGGAAGGTTATATAAAACATAATATGATAACTTTTAGTCCTATGAAATACTGATAACATGGGTTGACATATATAGAGTGTTAATGTATTATTTGATTCGTATATACAAGATGAGTCCTAGAATTTCACACATAAATGATAGTAATGTTGCATGAAATGATGGGGAATAACCTGTTAATATATCACTATATATAAGCGTCTATAGTCTGATCTTGTGCACTTGTTTTGATCATTTAAAATGCATCATAAAAACTGGAATATGGTGATGTAATTGGTGATGAGTGCATGCATGGTCTTGGTTAATTTAATGAGTCGAGGGTGTTGTCATGTGGGAAGAAACGAGGGCTGTATCTGGGTTGGTTTGAAGTCGAATGAATGTAGTGTAGTTGTGTGTGGTGTAGGCTGGTAAGTAGGGTCTGATATGTGTGGGGTCTGTGCTTGCATGTGTGTGTTAATATGGTGTTATTTCATGTGGTTTAATATGGGTCTATTATGGGTCGTATATGTTGGTCTCATGTGTGACGTGTGGCTATGAAAGTGGTGTCAGAATGATGTGATTTTATGTGTGTTGGTGTGTCAAATAAAGTAGTTATGAGTGTGTTGTGTCGTGGGCTGGAAACAAGGGAGATATGAGTTAAGGTCTGGTCATTGTAGGCGTCGGTTAGGACTATGGTTTGAGTTCCATGGGTGGTCGAGTAGGGCTGGTTATGGAGGGGGTCTCCTGGTCATATAATGGATGGGAACGAGGGGTCTTGTGTGTGTCGTATGGTGGTAAATTGATGCGTCAATGGGGGCTGAAAAAAAATAGGATTTTCTGTTTGGCTTTTGTAAGTGTCGTGCGTGTGACTAAGGGGCAACTGGTGTGTGTTAAAACTGTATAACTGGGTGAGTTTTTGAGTGTGTATTGAGGGGCTTAAAGCTAAGGTCTGGTCTTGGTATTTATGGGTGTCGAGTGGGCTGGTGCAAGGGTGATAATATGGAGTCTTATGTGTGTAGTAAGGGCTAGTCCCGAGTGTGATTTTATGGGATTTTATGGGTGCTTACCATGCTGGATTTCGTGCGTGGTGTGTTGTTATTAATTGGTCTGAAATAGGGGTGCAAACGAGCCGAGCCGAGCCCGAGCTTGACTATAATCGAGCTGGCTCGACAGTTTTTTTAATGAGCTCGAGCTCGAGCTCGGCTCGATCCGAGCCTTTATTTTTGAGCTCGAGCTCGGCTCGTAAGCTTTTCACAAAGCTCGGCTCGCTTAAACGAGCCTGATCGAGCTCGCTATATCTGCTTCATCTGCTTAACCAAAGCCTAGTCCCAAAACACATCCAAAATCAACTCCACTACTAACCTATTCCCATCCTTCACTTATCACAATCCATCTCATATCACATAAATCAAGACTCAAATACTGAAGAGAAAATCAAATAAACCTCAGATTTATTTCGTGTTCTACAATGATATATCAGACCATTAAAGGTCAAAAACACGAAAATTATCATCACAGATTTTATTTGAAGCTTACACTTCATGTTAAATATCCGAAACTAAATAAGAAAAGTTTATAACAAGCATGTTACAAATGCTTTCTTGTTTCGTTCAAAAACTCTCAAACAAAAAAATAACGTCAGACCTACCCGAGACCCCTCAAGGATCTTGAAGCCATAACTTGCCTAGTCTTTGTGATTTCTTTCGATAAAACTGTAGTAAAGGTGGGTTTGGACATTGTTCTTCAAAGGTATAAGCAAAGGTGTTGTTTGTTTGTGTCTATGATGATTCAAGTTGTTGATGGAACCTGAGATTGAGATGAGTTCTTTGATCGGTTTAATGTGGAGATGAGTTAGGTGAGAAAAGTTAAGGAGAGAGGCGAATAACACAAGATGTGTTTTTAGGGTTATAACAAATGAACCATTTGTTTAGGTAAATTAGGTATAAGACCAGATTTATCAATTGTGTTTTGGATGTGGGCTGGTCGAGCCTGATCAAAATGTTTAACTCTTGGGCTTGGTTATTGGGCTTCTATATTATAAGGTAAAGCTCGATAAGGCTCGACGAGCCTACTCGATCTTCACAAGTGAAGCTCGAGCTCGGGCTCGATAAGTAAACGAGTTGATTTTCAGGCTCGAGCTCGGCTCGAGCTCGACAAGGCTCGGCTCGTTTCGAGCTTTTTATCGAGTCGAGCTCGAGTAGCTCGCGAGTAGCTCGGCTCGTTTGCACCCCTAGTCAAAGATGAGTTAAGATGTGTGATCTTGTAGGGCTGACAAGTTACTTTTGAGTGATGGGTCGAATTGGTTGCATAGTAGAGTACTCAAACTAATTTAAAAAGGGGCATAGGTGAGTAGGTGAAACATAAATATAAGAAATTGAAGTATGATTATGTAATTTACACCTTAGACCTTAAACTATTAAAAGTGGTCATATTAACCCCTAAAATATAATGTTGGTTATATAATTCCTTTAAGTTTACATATGTCACACCCCCAAATTTCGTGACTTACAGCGGAATGAAGCATTCAGGGGCGCGACTGGTCATAGCACCAAAGTTGCAGTTATATTGAACGACCTAAAGTGTCATTTAGAAAATACATCGTTTGATTATTTAAAAACATTCAGAGTTACAAAGCTAGGTCCCAAAAGGTGAAACAGGTTTTCATAAAACAAGTTCATACAATTCAAACGATGGATAAGTGCATAAAATATAAAGTGAGACGCGTCGACTCCGCGACTCCATGATGTATCCATATGCAAGCCAACATGCGATACCTTAATTACCTGAAAATACATTGCTAAAAATGGTCAACAAAAATGTTGGTGAGATCATAGGTTTATGTAAATGAAATGTTGTACGGATACCACAAGTATAAAGTGTATGACAAAACCATGCCAAATAAAAATGATACATTAGCTCTAAGCTCATGACCCCGAAGCTAGACTGAATGAAATTCCCCAACCGAGTGTTTGCCAATCACTCTAATATGACAAAAATGAAATGCGTTCGTTTGACCAGTTGGTGCTACCAACCCGAACGGAGGAGTCACCCTCAATAGATCTATTCACTCACTCTCGCTTGCTAACAATTAACGGTTCATGATAATAAAAGGGGACTTTAATCTGGGCAATGATGTAACTTAAGCAATGTAATGAGTTTGTATACTTTGGTCCGCATATGAAAATGGTGCAATGTATTCTCCCCCGAGAGTTTAGAAATCAATAAACAATTTAAAACGGGGCTATGAAAACTCACCTGATATGATATAGCAACAATGACAATGATGGATGTGATGAAATAAAGCTCGGTCTCTAACCGCGACCTATTATGAATGGTGTGATAATGTAAGCAATGATACAATGCAACACATGCAAATACGTATGTTAACGATACCACTTGTTAGTTTTGAAAATAACGTTTATCGACGAAAAATACACTTTTGACGTCTCGTTAAGTTATAAACTACTTTTTGTGTAAACATGTTGAAACGGTACTCCACGATCCTCGTTTGGTGTTCTATCGGCAAAATGTAGCGTTTTCATCGCAATTTAATATTTTCCTTAACTTGTGAAAATATGCCCAAAATGGCTTCGTGAAACTAGTCGCGAAATATTGCACGTTAAGTGTTAGTGATCAAACTCGACGTTTTTGAAAACCTTGTAACAATGCATAAATGTCGTTTCATTTAAATTTTTATTTTACACGCCTCGATCAATTAGAAAATCGGCTAACAATGTTATGTTTCGCAAAAACACTAGTTTTTATACTTAAAACACTTTCTAATAGTGGGCTGTCAAAATGAACATGGTACGTCGGGCTTCAAACGTGAATAACTCGGCCGTTACAAGCTCGTTTTCTACGTTCTTTACATCCATGGCTTCGTATAAACATGAACTAACATAATCTCAGTAGGTCGGGTCATCTAGATCACGTCTAATGCCTCGTTTTGTCCTTTGAATCTCGGCGATCAGCAACTAAATTTTCAGAAAATTAGTTTCGTCGTCTAACTTTGAAAAATCATATCTCCTTCGTTATAAGTCGGTTTTTAGTGATTCTTGCGGCCACGGTTTCGTTTTTGAAAGAAATTTCTGATTATGAAGGCCAAAATATACCAAAAGTTACTGAGTTTTCCAGAATTGGCGTTTAAGGACATAACCTTATTTATACTTGTTAAAACTCATTTTCTTGGTTCTAAACTTGATCATACTACTTCAAATCAACTCCACAAGTTCGTAAATCCTACCATACACCTTCTTAGGGTGTCATGGGATCCTAAACATCACCAACCTTGGTGGATTTCATGAGATCATTAGTGAAACTTATAGATCTAGTGATTAAGATAGTTTATGTTCAAAAGTGGTATGTAAAACATAAATAACTTGCATGAATAACTAATATAACTTGAAAATACATGAACATATGAATCAAATGAAAGTATAAGATGATCAAAATGTGTTCTTGAAACTTACTTGATGATTTGATGAGTTTTGATAAGAAATGAGTAAGAAACTTGAGATTTAATCACAAAATCATAACTAGGAAGGTAAATGGAGTGTGATTATGACTTGAACTTGAAAAATTTATGGATTATTGTGGTGTTCTTGGGTTTGGCTGAACATAGGGGATGAGATGGGAGGGGTTTTGATCTTTTTTAGCTAATTGGTTTATGTGCTATTTGTTAGTGTTAGTGGAATTGGAATTAAATCACCAAAAATTCATTTAATGCATGTACTAGTAATCAAGTGAGGTTAGAATTAGGGGTGGTTTAGGGGGGCGGCACACATGGGGTAAAATGAAGAAGATTTGATGTTAATTAAAGCTTGTGTCTCCCATTTATTTAAGTATTGGATGATTAGTGTATACATTGAGTGTTATCGGGTACCGAGTTAACTAGAAATAACTCGTGACGAGGTGAAATGAGATACGACAAAGTTGTAAAAATTGTAAAATCATGTTCCTTGCAAGAATCGGGTGTTAGAATGATATTCGGATTGAAATTTCGTAAACCGACGGAGTTATAAGCGTCAAACGAAAAGTATAGCGATTGGTTTAAAAACACCGGGTAAAGTAATAATATAATCTCTATATCATTATAATTAGCTTGAAAATGTATTAGGATCATTGTCGGGAGTATTGGGTATAATGTTAGTAGAAATAACTGAGTGGTAACGTTAATTAAACAATTAAGCATACGTTAATGAAAATCACACAAACCCATGCATGAACTGATATGGTAATGATGTTACTGATGATATACAGACTACTCTAGTCTGTATGATGTGCTTTTACTGATGATGCATGAATACGCGGCTAAACCTAACTGGTTACGCGCATTTGAATACCCGTAAACCAAGTTTAAGACATGATGAATGATGCCCATGAATAGTGATTTCCCTCCGGGAATGAATAGTGTCACATGAATAGTAAAATTTTTGACGACTTCTCAAAGTCTCAAACTGACTTCAAAAACGATGAATAGTAAAATGATGAATAATGATTGGTGAATAGTGATTGATGAATAGTAACTCATGAATAGTAAATTGTCGGAGTTTGGAAAATGACCTGAAATTACGAGTTGTGACAACATAATTGTCATCTATAACCCTAGATTATTAAATGTGTCATAATTAGCCCTAAACTATTATAATTGTCATTTTAACCCTTGAATATTATTAATTGTCAATTATAGCCTTAAAGTATTAAATTACTATTTCGAGAAACTTACTAATTATATAAAGTTATTAAATCGGGAAAATTACTAAATATGGCAAGTTACTAAAAATAGAAAGTTTCTAAAAATGGAAGGAAACCATAAATGGGAAACCTTAATAACTATAAGTGGTAAACTTATAAAATGAGCTTATAAGTGATACGAGATCGTTAATTTGTATAGGTTCGGTGAAGAAGGAGTGATTTCCTATTTTCGGTGCTTTCTTATTTTGATTTGGCTGATTTGCATAAGGTACAGATATTCTACCCTTTCTCAGTAAGGGTGTCTTCTCTCATGACTTGTGATCCTTGACTTGATTCGTTTGCTTTGATATGATCCCTTTTGATATGAGCTTTGCTATGATTCCAGTTATGTGATCCTTTGATATGATTCAGTTGATATGATCATTGCTATGATCCTTTTCTATGATTTCCTTTGATATGATTCTATGGTATGATATGATTTGTTCTGTTTTGTCGCCCGAGCTAACTAGCCATGGAGGTACCATGGCCATGTCATTGAGGCACCGATGGCATGACACTTTCTGTGGAGGTGTGATTGATCCACGGCGTCCCCATTTGTTATGATATGATATGAGATCTCTTGGCCATTTTGATATATGCGTATACTTGTCTAGTACATGGTACGTATATGATTTGTTTTGTGAGGGGCGTATGGATGCATCCTAGGTATTTGATATGTGATTTAATTTAATTTGTTTGGTGACTGGCTGTATGTGCTCTATACCCCACTCACTATTTGATACTTAGAGGTCTCCCCTCTCGATACACTTAGATTTGATAGGTATATGTGATTATTTGGTCTATTCGAGTGGCTCGTTTAGACACGCTCGTGGCTATCTGTTAGGTATCTTTGGTCCGTTCGAGTGGCTCGTTTGGACGTGTTCGTTGACGTTTGTTTCTTTGACTCTAGAGCTATTCTTGATGTGTATGCATGTGTTTCAATTGATTCGTATCCATTTGATTTTGCTTATTATCATTTCTGCTTTGTTTATATATCTGTTCACTGGGCGTTTTATGCTCAGCCGCGTTTTCTTTCCATGCGGCAGGTAATAAGCGGGATGCGGGGCAAGAGAGATGTGAGTAGGAGTAGAAGACCTACCTTATTAGATATCCCCATTGTCTTGGAACTATTCTGGTTTTATGTTATGGATATTATTTCTTTGTATTTCGGAACTTGTAATTTCTAAGTCATGATGTTCTCGACTTGGCTTTATTTATGAAAGACTTCCGCTTGCGTTATATTGTATGTTCTGATTAGACACCATAATGTGGCATCTTAACCAAGGTCGGGTTGGGGTGTTACAGTTACGGTATCAGAGCCCAGGCTGCGACTTGTAGCTCACAAGTTATGGCCTGTGAAATCTGGACCCTTAGGTTTTGCCCTGTAGAACTTTGGTTTTGACCGATGAGGATTGGGTAGACATTAGGTTTCGTTTTGGCATGATCTTTCCTTCATATTTTGCTCCTTAATTTCGTTTTATTTCCGCTAATCCGTTTGTGACCTTCAGATGGTGAATACTCGTCAAAATGAAAATTTCAGTAACAGTCCTGCATTTGCTGCCGCGGTTCAGCAGGCTGTAGATGCACTAATTCCAGGCCTCACTGAAAGGATCGCAACCCAGATCCGTCAAAACACAGCCAGTGGTAGTGGAAGTGGGGGTTCTGGTTCTGGTGCTGGTGCTCCGCCAGTGACCATTCATACGTGGCTGGAAAGGTTTTGTAAACAAAAGCCTCGTTCTTTCAGTTCTGCAAATGCTCCTATTGATGCAGAAATTGGATTGCTTACATGGAAATGATAGTTACAAATTTGAGGGAGATGCCCTCAGTTGGTGGAAGGCGTACAAACAGGCAAAGGGAGGAGATGCATTCGTGGCGGCTCTGTCATGGAACGACTTCCGTGACACTTTCTATCAGCAGTACTTCCCGAGATCAGAAAAAGAAAAGTTTGAAAGGGATTATCACTCTATTTACCAGTTTGATAGGGAGACGAGTACGGAGTTTATGAAGAGGTTTTTGCGTCTGGCAGGATTCTTGGGTGCTAAAGCAGGGACGCAGGAAGAGCAAGCAAATCACTTTAAGTGGGGTCTCAGGAATGATCTCCTAGATGGGGTGGTGAATATTCAGTTCGAGGATGTTGCTCAGGTGGTCAATGCAGTTAGGAACATTGAGATTTTGCAAGAGCGTGCTAGACAGGGTGTGAAGAGGTACAGGGATGGTGAGCAGGTTCGGCCAGCTCAAGGGAACAACCATCGGGGAAATGATGCTAGGGGTAATGATCAGTGTGGGAATGATAGAAGGGGTAATGACAAGTATGGCTACGGTAATCAGAGGTCGGGGCGCGACCAACAGTATCATGACCAGCAGCACCGGGGGCAACAGGGTAACCACACTTTGGATTCATCAAGTCAAAAGGGTTATATTCCTCCTCCTCCTTTTCCTCCATGCACTACATGTGGGAAGTTACATTCTGGTAGATTTCATCGGGCTTCGGGTGCTTGTTTTCTTTGTGGGCAGATGGGACACATGGCTAGGGAATGTCCCAAGGCTGGTAACAACAACAATAGGGGGAATGATCGTCAGCAAGCTACCAAGGGTCGTGTTTACTGCTTGACTACAGACCAGGCGGCTGGTGCCTCAGGTATCGTCACGGGCATTCTCTATTTACATGATCGTTCAATATTTATTTTGTTTGATACGGGTGCGACTCATTCCATGGTTTCTACTTCTATTACCAGATATCTTAATATGACTCTAACGCCATTAAACTATGCTTTATCTATATCAACCCCAATGAAGAACAATGTAATTATAGATCATGAATTTCTGAACTGTCCTCTTCATTTTGCTGATAAAATCCGTTCTGCCAATCTGCTTCCCTTAGACATGAATGACTTCGATATTATTTTGGGCATGGACTGGTTGTCCGAGCATCGGGCAACTATTGACTGTCATGCCAGACGAGTTATTTTTGGTATCCTAAATGCTCCTGAATTCGTTTACCAGGGTTCCCAACCTGGTAAGTCTATTAAAATTATCTCAGCTATGAAAGCTCGCTCTCTACTTTCACATGGCTGTGAAGGGTTCTTGGCTTCTATTAAAGACACTTCGTTGGATGGTCCTAGTATTGAGAGCCATCCAGTAGTTTGTGATTTCCCTGACATATTTCCTGATGAACTTCCGGGCATGCCTCCTGCACGGGAAGTTGAATTTAGCATTGATCTAATTCCGGGTGCTGAACCCATTTCTAAAGCTCCTTATCGTATGGCCCCAGTAGAATTGAAGGAATTGAAGGAGCAACTTCAGGAACTCTTGGAGCGTGGTTTTATTCGTCCGAGCGTCTCTCCGTGGGGTGCTCCTGTTTTGTTTGTAAAGAAGAAGGATGGTAGTATGAGGTTGTGCATAGACTACCGGGAGTTAAACCGTATCACTATCAGAAACCGTTATCCTCTTCCTCGTATTGATGATTTGTTTGATCAACTTCAAGGAGCTAAATTCTTTTCTAAAATTGATTTGAGATCCGGGTATTACCAACTGCGGGTGAGGGAGCAGGATGTTCCTAAGACTGCCTTCCGTACCCGCTATGGTCATTATGAATTCTTTGTTATGCCTTTTGGTCTGACAAATGCTCCAGCTGTTTTCATGGATCTGATGAATCGCGTATTTCACGAATATCTTGATAAGTTCGTCATTGTTTTTATCGACGACATCCTGATCTATTCTAAGACGAAGAGTGAACATGAGGAACATCTTCGTATTGTGTTGGAAATCCTACGTCAGAAGAAGTTGTACGCCAAATTTTCTAAGTGTGAGTTCTGGTTAGAGCAGGTGGCGTTTTTGGGGCATGTAGTATCGGCAGATGGAATAAAGATGGATCCGGCTAAGGTTGAGGCGATCACCAAATGGCCAAGACCTACGAATTTGACAGAGGTTAGGAGTTTCCTGGGTCTTGCAGGCTACTATCGGAGATTCGTTGAAGGATTCTCACGGTTAGCATTGCCATTGACGAAGCTAATGAGGAAAGGTGAGAAATTTGTATGGACTGATGAAAGGGAGAAGAGTTTTGATGAGTTGAAGATGAGATTGGTCTCTGCGCCTATTCTTACTCTTCCGTCAGGTACCGGTGGTTTTCAGATTTATAGTGATGCTTCAAAGAAGAGTCTGGGATGTGTTCTCATGCAGCATGGGAAGGTCATTGCCTACGCATCCAGACAGCTAAAACCCGATGAAGAAAATTATCCGACTCATGACTTGGAGTTAGCAGCCGTAGTCTTTGCACTGAAAATTTGGAGGCATTATTTGTATGGTGAGACGTGTGACATTCTCACTGACCATAAGAGTTTAAAGTACATCTTCACCCAGAAGGAGTTAAACATGAGACAGAGACGTTGGTTGAAACTCTTGAAAGATTATGATGCTAACATTCAATACCATCCAGGTAAAGCAAATGTTGTAGCTGATGCTCTCAGTAGAAAATCAGGGATGATTGCTAGTTTTGAAATTGAGCCGAGGATACTTAACGACTTAGAACTCATGGAGGTTGAGTTGTGTATTCGCGGGTTTGATGGTTATTGGGCTAGTCTGAAGGTGGAATCTAATCTTATGTTGCGGATAAAGGAAGCTCAGAAGGATGATGGTGAGCTTTGGTCTATTGTTCAGAATGTGGAGGAAGGGAAGCAGCCAGAGTTTCGGGTTGATGAAGACGGGGTTGTATGGTATGGGGATCGGTTATGTGTTCCTGATGATCCATCGATTCGTGAAGCTGTGTTGACCGAGGCACACAGTTCTCCCTTCACTATTCATCCGGGTTCTACGAAGATGTATCGTGATCTGAAGCAACACTTCTGGTGGAATGGAATGAAACAGGATGTAGCGATGTTCGTGGCTAAGTGTATGACCTGTCAGCAGGTTAAGATAGAACATCAACGGGCTAGTGGTCTTCTGCAACCTCTAGAGATTCCTACTTGGAAGTGGGAACAAATTTCCATGGATTTTGTTACGGGTTTACCTCGCACTCTGAAGAAGCATGACGCCATTTGGGTTATTGTAGATCGTCTTACTAAATCCCCTCATTTCTTGCCTATTCGTAAGGACTATTCGGTTAGTATTTTGGCACGACTTTTCCAGCAAAAGATTATTCGTTTGCATGGCACTCCGATAGCCATTATATCTGATCGAGATCCGCGTTTTACCTCACGTTTCTGGCAGGGTTTACACAAGGCTTGGGGTACTCGACTTAAGTTTAGTACGACATTTCATTCATAGACAGACGGGCAGTCAGAGCGAACCATTCAGACTTTGGAAGACATGTTGAGGTCATGTGCTCTAGAATGGTCGGGACATTGGGATGATTACTTGTGTTTGGTTGAGTTTGCCTACAACAACAGTTGGCACGCCAGTATTAAAGGAGCTCCTTTCGAGCTGTTGTACGGACGGAAGTGTAGGGCTCCTATCTGTTGGAATGAGGTTGGTAAACGACTCATTGAAGGTCCCGAATTGATTGAGGTAACTAATGAGAAAGTTGCCATTGCTAAGGAGAAGCTCAGGGAGGCTAGAGCTCGACAGAAAAGTTATGCTGATCGTCATCGTCATGCGTTAGAATTTAGTTCGGGTGATCATGTTTTTCTTAAAGTTTCTCCATTTTGAGGTGTTAAGCGCTTTGGCATGAAAGGGAAACTCAGTCCGCGATTTATTGGTCCTTTTGAAATTTTAGACCGAGTTGGTGAGGTTTCTTATCGTTTGGCACTTCCCCCGCAACTTGCCCATGTCCATAATGTATTTCATGTATCTCAGCTAAGGGGATACAACTATCATCCGCTTCATGTTGTTACCTATCCTTTGCATCAAATTCGAGAAGATTTGTCTTATATTGAGGAGCCTGAGGCTATTTTGGAGCGTCAGGATCGAGTCATGAGAAACAAAACCATTCCATTCGTTAAAATCCTTTGGAGGAATCATCCCGAGAATGAGGCTACTTGGGAAACCGAAGAGTCGATGCAATCTAGTTATCCACATTTCTTTTCATGATTCGGTACGTATTCATTGATTTCTATTCCAAATTTCGAGGGCGAAAATTTTCTTTTAGAGGGGAAGAATTATAATAACCCAAAACGTTACTTCTAAACCGTTACTAATTTGAACTTTTGGAACCCATATAAATCTAAGTAACTATAACCTAAAATATTATCAAACCAAATGTACTACTAATATTAAATTAAAATGTTTATAAAGTTTAAAATTACAAAAAGGCATTTGACTTAAAATTCCATGCCATGCTTCAAAAATAAAATAAAAGATCAATGTGCACTCCTATATAACACTTGTGACTGCATCCCTATTTCTATTTTAATATCACACCTACATCTTGGGGATAGCTTTTCTTTTAAAATAAAGAAATCAATGTGCACGCCTACTGAATCGATTCCCCATATAACATGCTTACTTTTCCTTCATCCCATGCTACCTTGGAACTCATACTTCTGCATGCCCACTGAATTTATTCCCCTTATATCTCCCTCCCTCTTCATTGTTCCAACCGAATACACAACAAAACAAAACTCAAAAAACCCTAAAGAAATTCAGGAGGCAACAAGTAGTTGCTGTTCATCCTTCATCGAGTAGCAAGGTGGTTCCATTAAGGCGTACGAGGTGTAGCTTTGGTCGTGGAATATAGCAGATTCATCGAGGGTAGTTTGGTTTGATCAGGGTTGTGTGCTTGGGTCTTCTTGTTCTTGTTCTTTCCATCCTTTCGTTCTTGAGGTATCACTCTTTTGTTCTCGTTTTCATCTCGTCAAAATCGCATGAAAAACAGAATGATATAGTCTAAAAAGAAGCCTTAATCGATCATGATGCTAAAGAATAAAGGGTTTGTAACGAACACATAAAATGATAAGTCCTAGTCACATGAAATAAATCTATGTCGAGATAATGAAATTCAGAAAGGAAGGTTATATAAAACATAATATGCTAACTTTTAGTCCAATGAAATATTGATAACATGGGTCGACATATATAGAGTGTTAATGTATTATTTGAGTCGGTATATATATACAAGATGAGTCCTAGAATTTCACACATAAATGATAGTAATGTTGCATGAAATGATGGGGAATAACCTGTTAATATATCACTATATATAAGCGTCTATAGTCTGATCTTGTGCGCTTGTTTTGATCATTTAAAATGCATCATAAAAACTGGAATAGGGTGATGTAATTGGTGATGAGTGCATGCATGGTCTTGGTTAATTTAATGAGTCAAGGGTGTTGTCATGTGGGAAGAAACGAGGGCTGTATCTGGGTTGGTTTGAATTCGAATGAATGTAGTGTAGTTGTGTGTGGTGTAGGTTGGTAAGTAGGTTCTGATATGTGTGGGGTCTGTGCTTGCATGTGTGTGTTAATATGGTGTTATTTCATGTGGTTTAATATGGGTCTATTATGGGTCGTATATGTTGGTCTCATGTGTGACGTGTGGCTGTGAAAGTGGTGTCAGAATGATGTGATTTTATGTGTGTTGGTGTGTCGAATAAAGTAGTTATGAGTGTGTTGTGTCGTGGGCTGGAAACAAGGGAGATATGAGTTAAGGTCTGGTCATTGTAGGCGTCGGTTAGGACTATGGTTTGAGTTCCATGGGTGGTCGAGTAGGGCTGGTTGTGGAGGGGGTCTCCTGGTCATATAATGGATGGGAACGAGGGGTCTTGTGTGTGTCGTATGGTGGTAAATTGATGCGTCAATGGGGGCTGAAAAAAATAGGATTTTCTGTTTGGCTTTTGTAAGTGTCGTGCCTGTGACTAAGGGGCAACTAGTGTGTGTTAAAACTGTATAACTGGGTGAGTTTTTGAGTGTGTATTGAGGGGCTTAAAGCTAAGGTCTGGTCTTGGTATTTATGGGTGTCGAGTGGGCTGGTGCAAGGGTGATAATATGGATTCTTATGTGTGTAGTAAGGGCTAGTCCCGTGTGTAATTTTATGGGATTTTATGGGTGCTTACCAAGATGGATTTCGTGCGTGGTGTGTTGTTATTAATTGGTCTAAAATGTGTCAAGATGTGTGATCATGTAGGGCTGACAAGTTACTTTTGAGTGATGGGTCGAATTGGTTGCATAGTAGAGTACTCAAACTAATTTAAAAAGGGGCATAGGTGAGTAGGTGAAACATAAATATAAGAAATTGTAGTATGATTATGTAATTTACACCTTAGACCTTAAACTATTAAAAGTAGTCATATTAACCCCTAAAATATAATGTTGGTTATATAATTCCTTTAAGTTTACATAATTGTCATCTATAACCCTAGATTATTAAAAGTAATTTAAAAAGGGGCATAGGTGAGTAGGTGAAACATAAATATAAGAAATTGTAGTATGATTATGTAATTTACACCTTAGACCTTAAACTATTAAAAATGGTCATATTAACCCCTAAAATATAATGTTGGTTATATAATTCCTTTAAGTTTACATAATTGTCATCTATAACCCTAGATTATTAAAAGTGTCATAATTAGCCCTAAACTATTATAATTGTCATTTTAACCCTTAAATATTATTAATTGTCAATTAAAGCCTTAAAGTATTAAATTACTATTTCGGGAAACTTACTAATTATAGAAAGTTACTAAATCAGGAAAATTACTAAATATGGCAAGTTACTAAAAATAGAAAGTTTCTAAAAATGGAAGGAAACCATAAATGGGAAACCTTAATAACTATAAGTGGTAAACTTATAAAATGAGCTTATTAGTGACACGAGATCGTTAAGTTGTTTAGGTTCGGTGAAGAAGGAGTGATTTCCTATTTTTGGTGCTTTCTTATTTTGATTTGGCTGATTTGCATAAGGTACAGATATTCTACCCTTTCTCAGTAAGGGTGTCTTCTCTCATGACTTTTGATCCTTGACTTGATTCGTTTGCTTTGATATGATCCCTTTTGATATGAGCTTTGCTATGATTCCAGTTATGTGATCCTTTGATATGATTCAGTTGATATGATCATTGCTATGATCCTTTTCTATGATTTCCTTTGATATGATTCTATGGTATGATATGATTTGTTCTGTTTTGTCGCCCGAGCTAACTAGCCATGGAGGTACCATGGCCATGTCATCGAGGCACCGATGGCATGACACTTTCTGTGGAGGTGTGATTGATCCACGGCGTCCCCATTTGTTATGATATGATATGAGATCTCTTGGCCATTTGATATATGTGTATACTTGTCTAGTACATGGTACGTATATGATTTGTTTTGTGAGGGGCGTATGGATGCATCCTAGGTATTTGATAAGTGATTTGATATGATTTGTTTGGTGACTGGCTGTATGTGCTCTATACCCCACTCACTATTTGGTACTTAGAGGTCTCCCCTCTCCATACACTTAGATTTGATAGGTATATGTGATTATTTGGTCTATTCGAGTGGCTCATTTAGACACACTCGTGGCTATCTGTTTGGTATCTTTGGTCCGTTCGAGTGGCTCGTTTGGACGAGTTCGTTGACGTTTGTTTCTTTGACTCTAGAGCTATTCTTGATGTGTATGCATGTGGTTCAATTGATTCGTATCCATTTGATTTTGCTTATTATCATTTTTTCTTTGTTTATATATCTGTTCACTGGGCGTTTTATGCTCAGCCGTGTTTTCTTTCCGTGTGGCAGGTAATAAGCGGGATGCGGGGCAAGAGAGATGTGAGTAGGAGTAGAAGACCTACCTTATTAGATATCCCTATTGTCTTGGAACTATTCTGGTTTTATGTTATGGATATTATTTCTTTGTATTTCGAAACTTGTAATTTCTAAGTCATGATGTTCTCAACTTGGCTTTATTTATGAAAGACTTCCGCTTGTGTTATATTGTATGTTCTGATTAGACACCATAATGTGGCATCTTAACCAAGGTCGGGTTGGGGTGTTACACAGATGGACTTTCAGAGGTACGTAACTATACCACATGTTATGATAATGATATATATGATATGTATACTCATGAGACACCGCATTCTGCGACTACAGAATCCGTTATGAACACATATGTGGAGGAGGAGATTATTAGCAATATTAATTCTAACACTCCAGATATGGATTCGAATGGAGTCTCAGAAACCCAGAATTTAGTGAATGATGAGCATACTCGTGCTTACTTTGAATCATTACTTCAAACATGTCGTTCAGAAATTGATAAAGTTAAATTACACAATCGCGAGGTTACAGACGCGAATGTCAAGTTAACTACTGAGCTTGAGAGATACAAGGAGAATGAAAAAGTCTTTGATTTTAGCAAACAAAGAGTGACAAAATTGGAAACCGGTTATCAAAACTCTGTGCTAAGAGAAAAACAACTTCAAATTAAGTTTGACACTCTAGATGTCAATTTAAACAAAAAGATTAAATCTTTGAATGAAGAAATCTCTGTTTTGAAAAACCAAGTTTCTAAACACCAAACAACTTGTTCTAATCTTGAAAAAGAAAAGAAAAAGTTGAAAGCTGATTTTTCCAAACGCGAAAACGATCTTCTTGATGAGATACTTGAAAAGAATGATAAAATTCTACAATTGGAAAATTTGCTTATTAAAACTGGACACTCTCAGCAAACAATCAACATGATTATGAAAAACAAAGATCCAATTTTGCACACTGCTCAAAAAATGGCTCTTGGTTGTGAAAACCCTTGGAATCTCAAGAAAGCTCAGAAAGCTCAAAATGTTCTGTATAATGGAAATGCACCCATTTGTGTTATGGACTCAGATGAAACATTAGAACTTGCAGAGGAGAGTAGATCGAAAATGAAACAAAAGACCCCAGAAATAAAACCCATAGATTATAAGAAACTCAATGAGATTTCGGGAATTACTTTTGTTCCACAAAAACAGAATTCAACAAGTGTTTTCAAAAAACCAAGTGTTAAAAAACAAGTTTCAAAACCAATAGTTGTCTCAAAACATCTTTCAAAACTTGAACAAATTTCCTCTAACAATACTTTTCATACAAGTGTTGCAAAAGAATTTCTTGATGATGTCAAAACGAGAATTGAGCAACTTCAAAGGACTGTTGAATAAAAAACAAGCCTTACAATAAACACTTGGAACTCGAGTTTTCACAATGAAATGAAAGAGATTTTTGATACTGATATTGCTACTCCATTGAATAACATCTATGCGAGAGTAATTCATTTTGAAAAAGAACTTTGTGGAAAACTAGAAGGGGGGTTGAATAGTTTTACCGATTTTTAAATCTTCTTAAAAACTTTACTTTTGAAAAACCTTGATTCGAATCTTATGTGTAATCAATCAACACCAATATGAACACTACACTATGCTATCTAATATAAACAATAAATGTAAAGAAAAGAGATGGAAAGATCAAACCGGGACAAAGGGATTTATAGTGGTTCGGTCACGAAGCTCTTCTTCGCCCTACTCCACTCCTCGAGTACCACACTCGAGAGTTTCAAGCACTATGTCAACAAACCTCCCTTCAGGCGGAGAAAATCGTACAACGTCGCTTATCTTATTTTCTGACACTAAGCTAAATGTCGAGTGCTAATCTTAGCTAGCACCAATCTACCACGATCCTTTCTACTTCACACAATCAACACACTTGACTCGATCTACCCGATCTACCCTTGATCCACTTGATCAATCACACAAGCCCACAAGCTTCAAGAGATCTCCAAGATCTCACAAGATCACAATGATCAACTCTCACTTAAATCAGTCTACCCTATCTACCCTTGATCAACTTGATCAATACACTAGCTCACAAGCTACAAGAGATATTCTATATCTCTATAAGATCACAATGATCTTCTCTTACAAACTCTTAAAAGAAAAATAAACTTGATGTATACAAAGATACAACAAGTATGTAACAAGTGTTACAAGTGCTCTAACTACAACTACAACACTTTGTATCTTCTTTGATACCTTGTGTTCTTCTCTTGCACTAGAAGAGGAATGAAGGTGATCTTCTAGGTTGGATGATAGGATCACTCTTAAACAAAAGAAAACTAAACTAAATGATCAAGAAGAAAAGATGTGGTGAGAGTATTGAACTCAGAAAGTTGTGTGTGAAAAAAGATGCCCAAAAACTGTGAAGAGGGCTGGTATTTATAGGCAGAAGAAATCTGGCCGTTACAGGTACACGGTACCACTAAATGTCACATGGTACCACTAAATTTAGTGGTACCGTGTCAGACAAAAACGCTCATCTTTTTGTCTTTAGTGGTGGAAGTTTATATGGGGAAGTTTGGAGCTGATTTTGGGCGAAAAATAGCTGTTATGATATTTAAACTTATTTTTCCAATAAAACATTTCTTAATAATTCAAAAATAACTTGTAAAGTGTATTTTTGAAAAAATATTTTGTCACATTAAAAATGTGAGGTTTTAAACACAAATTCACTTCTTTGATCATTTGTCAAGTTGTAAATTTGTTTGTGCATACCTAGAGTGATTGCGTAGAAATGGGATCTTTTGACTAAAAACTTGTTTACGTTAATTTTAACGTAAAGTGTTTTCACATTTTGTCATCCTCAAAACGTGAAGTTATCGAAATATATAAATAACGTTTTTAGAACATTATTTGCATCAACAATCTCCCCCTTTTTGATGATGACAAAACTTAAACTCATTTTAAGTTAAAATTAATTTTAACAAGTTTTTAATGAGTTTACATCCCATTTCTCCCCCTTTTTTTCGAAGCAAAAAGGTTGCTAAAGCTCCCCCTTGATGTATACTCCCCCTCGTTTGGAGGACACCAAGAAATCGAGCAATGGATCTTGCTACAAAAAAAAGTTAGATGACAAGTATACAATATCTAACATGTAGCAATCACGACAAATATCCAACCACAAATAAAGAAATTGGCTAAGTAGCCAAACACCAAAATACAACAACCACATAACATGCCCATTCATTCATAAAAAAAAATGTCATACATAAGTATGACTACATCATCAAAAGAAAAATAATCTACAAGAAGCATATAGAGATCTTAAGTGATATGAGGCCCTAAGATTTGCTTCAAAGACAAAATGGATCTTAAGTTTTTATTTTGGAAACTAAACATGAAGATGTTTAGTTGTTTGGGCTATTGGTTGGTGGAGGAGGTGGTATGATGGGTCCTTGTGGTGGTGTGAGGAGGTGTTCAAGGTAGGAGAACATAAAGTTCAACTCATCCCTAAGGTTGAAGATGAGGTTTCAGTTGTAATGACAACATGTACAACTCAAGCTATGTGGCTCTAAAGGATAAAATATGGGATGACCCATTAGTGGTTGTGGTGATGGAGAGGCGGAAGATGATGATGTGTTGGACCCAAGCTCAAAAGGAGTTGTTGGTGATAGGGTGAAGGTTAGTGCTAATGGTTGAGGAGGACTAGGTGGAGGTAAAGGTGTGGTAGCCCTAATGGTGGAAGATGATGATGAGGTAGGCTTGGTTGAAGTGGCTTTTGATGGAGCCAAAGGTGTAGAGATTGATGTGGCTGAATTGGTTGAGGGTAGTGGTGTGTGAAAATCTTCATCATCATCCAATGTAAGATCAATGAGAAGTATCTCATTGGGTGGTTTTATGTTTAGCCTAGGTTTCTTTGCTTTGTGAGAGGTGGTAGCCATGGTAGAAGACATGGTGAGTTTATGATGAATGTGGAATGGTGAGGAAGATGAATGCATGATAAGGGCTTAAATAGCCAAATCAAAGCATGCAAGGATGGATAGGATGGTGAATTTAGGGAATTGGGAATGTTGGAATCAGCATAAGTTTGCAGATTCTGGGGAAAAGAAAGTCAAAAAGTGAAAGCAAATAGTTAAAAAGGTACCACTAAATCACCCACGGTACCACTAAATTTAGTGGTGTCATGCCCTATTTAGTGGAGTCGTGGCCTGCTGTTGACATTTTTACCAGTTCTGCAGGATTTAGGCTGCCTAAATGGGTAATCCTAGGGGTACTATTTGCAGCAAATCCTATTGCCTCAATTCACTAAAGAATAATCACATAGTTTTCCTAACACTATCCACAACTAGCAACAAACAATAACATGTGATTATCTAGAATTAGGCTACTATTAAGCATGCAACATTCAAGTAATATGATCATCTAGTGCATGCAAGAAAAAAAATGTAAAATAAAAGATATGAACTAGATAAAGCTCATAAATATAATTAAGCATTAAGCTTGATTAACTAATCAAAGTAACCAATGCCAAATTTGAAATACTAAGTTAATTCAAACTTGTTAATGAGACAAGGGATGTAAGATTTGGTATTTTGATAATCCATACAAGGCATTGTTACCTACAAAAATATAAGTATGTATATGTTAACTTATTTCATTTTGATGATCACATTTCTAGTGTGTGTGTGCCTAAATGCAAACAATGTGGAGGTGCGGTAATCTCGACTCTAAAATAAAAATTATGAGATTACCCAAACGCTCCTAACTTCACTTTTGCTCAATCAAATATGTCGAAGAATACACATTAATTATGTAATTCGATCAATATTTGTGAGATCATGTATGCATGCAAAAACGTTTTTAGTTTGCATCAACAATGCACGAAAAATGTTTCATGATCCTAGATGTGTGAAATTTTTTGAAAACAATGGAATTTGGGGTGTTTGGCAAAGGCAACAATTCGGCGCCAAAATTCTTAAAGTTGAAAAGCTTGAATGTTGATGACTCCTAATCCAATTTCAAGTATCCTAGACATGATTTCACTAAAAATATTTAATCTTAATCCGATGTAACTAGTAAAATTCGGACTAATATATATAATATAAGTGGGTTTATGTAAATCCTATGATTTGGGAATCATGTAAGTTATACATTGTCTAATCCTAGTCCTAATTGCATAAAAATTATCCAATATATACAAAAGGCAGTTTTTGCGTGCTTCAAAAACATGTACCGCGTGCTTCAAAAACATGTACGAAATGCTTCAAAAACATGTACGAAACAGTTGTCCTACAGTTGTGCTACAGTTGTTGGAACAGTATTGTGCTCCAAAGAATTGTACCAAAAAAAATAAAATAATAAAATGTAGCCGAACCAGTGAACACAATTTGTAGTTTTGAATAACCACTTTTATGTTTACAGCACCTTTCTAACATCAAACTATAAATATTTATGCTAAGTAACTAAACTAGGAAAGTTAAATTTAGAACATGTATGTGTAAACAATATGGGAGTAATGCCAAAAAAGCCAATGTGCCTGCTTACTGCTTATAATATTGAGTTGACCGAGTGACGGGTTTTTACCGAGAAGGAGACGGAGGGGAAGGTGGTAGTGGTGGCGGCGTGGTGGCAGAAGGTGGTGGTGCCGCGTGACAGTGTTGCGGTGGGAGACACGACCTAAAACGCTCCAGAAATGCAATACATAAGCCGATCTATCGATTCAGCTAAAATAACGACTCACCAGAAAATATTCCGGTCGCCGGAATAATCGCCGGCAGTGGTGGTGGCCGGAGTTGGGGTGTCGCCGGCGGGTAGAGAGAGAAGGAAGGGAGAGATTGAAGAATTATTATTATTTTTGAGGGTATTTATATTCTTGAGGGAGGGACCAAGTGTATAAATTGAAAAGTGAGGGATGTTTTGTGTAAATATAGGCAGAGGGACTAATTCTGCCACCTTGGCTATACTTTTACAATAAACATCGCGGGACCCATTTAACATATCAAACGGACTTGAAAATTAACGAAACTTGCGCCATTGTTCACGAAATAATTTTTTCAATAAAAACGAATATAAATATGCAATATTTTCAAAAATCAATATTCCATGACACCCGACTAACGACAAAGACCGTTTTGTACCTAAAATCTAACCAATGTCATCATTTACAAAGTTCAGTAACATATTTAAAAAACCCGTTAACATGGGTAACCCGGTTCAAAAAAAAAATAAAAAAATTAGTAACTTTTTTCAAATTTCTGAGAAACTTTAATAACTTCCAGATGTATTAACCCTATTTAGTATCTTAATCAACTAAAAGAGACTTTAATTGGTATTAATGATATAAAACAAGAGTTAGCACCGCATTCCCGTTGCAACGCGCGGGTTTCCCAGCTCGTTCAATCAAAACTGAAAAACCCCAATTCAATTTTATGCATAAGAACAAACCCTAGACTCAAATTAGAAAGAGATTAAGGTTAATTTACTTACAATTGATGTTGTAGTGATTAAGATTCTTTAAAAGCTATGCCTCGATCTTGATTGTCAAGAGTGTAATTGGAATTTGAGTGTGGTGTTCGGTTTTGACGGCAAAAGGGAAATAGGTATTTTTGTTTTAAATGAGTGTGCAGAGGGAAAGGGAAGAAAACGGGTTTATCAGACATATGGTACCATGGTACCACTAATGTTTAGTGGTGCCGTGCATGTCTGAGACCCATTTTTGTTCCATTTTGAATTTTGACGAATTAATCTTACTTAATTAGTAAGACTTTTTGACGCGAGGGAAGAGTTTATACCTAATAAACTCTTTTAATGGAAACGACTAGGCGGGATGATAAGAAATGACTTTAGTATTTCCGAGGAAATGCATAAGTAGTCATTGGAGGAATACGAGGAATGACTTTAATATTTCCAGTGAAATATTTAGAAAGTCATGAGACGAGACAGGAAAGATGACTTCAATATTTCCAGTGAAATATTCAAGTAATCATTCGAGGAACGTGAAGGATGACTTAATATTTCCAGTGAAATATTTAAATAGTCATGAGAGGAATGAAAAGAATGACTTGAAAAGTCATGAAGCTAGACGTAAGAAATGACTTCAATATTTCCAGTGAAATATTTGAGTGGTCATAAGAAGGATGTGAGGGATGACTTAATATTTCCAGTGAAATATTTAGCAAGTCATGAGATGAGACGTAAGAGATGACTTTAATATTTCCAGTGAAATATTTAAGTAGTCATAAGGAGGATGTGAGGAATGACTTAAAAAGTCATGAGACGAGACGTAAGAAATGACTTCAATATTTCTAGTGAAATATTTAGAAAGTCATGAGACGAGATATGAGAGATGACTTCAATATTTCCAGTGAAATATTCAAATAGTCATAAGAGGGATGTGAAGGACGAATTTGAACACATGGGAATTGTGAAATTCACGGAATGTGTTCCATCTTTCCTAGATCTAGACGAAGATAGTTAGAGGGTTCTCATTTGAGAAGTTTGGTTGGAATATCGACGACGTTGTCCTTTCAGGGAAACATTTCTAAGAAAATGATTCCCCTTTGGACATTATCGCGATAGAGGAGATGATGTACTTCGATGTGATTCGTGCATGAGCAATGCACGGGGTTCTTGGTCAAGTCAATTTGCACTTCGGTTGTCGCACTTCATAGGAACGTCGTTGAGATGGATATCGCAGTCGATTAGAGCTTGTTTCATCCATAGTGCTTGTTGTCATGCCTTTTCGGTGCTTACGTGTTCGGCTTCGGTCGTGGAGATAGCAAGAATTGTTTGTTTCTTGAAGAACCAAGAAGTTTGACAACAACCTATAAAGGCACAAATGTCACTCTTACTTTTTCAATCCACATTATCTCCTGTATTATCAGAGTTGGTATAAACAATAGTTTCTACACAATCCCCTTGAGATATTACAATCCCAAGTGTATAGTGCCTTTAATGCATCGAAAGATATATTTAACCACTTTAAGGTAAGAAGTTTTGAGATCCTTCTTACAAGCGAGTACAATGGCAAACACTAGACATGATATCGGGCCTACTTGCCGTTAGGTAAAATAAATTACCTATCATGCCCCTAACCTAGTACTATCCACGCACTCACCTTCATCGTCTCTTGTGAGATTCGTCTCCGCGGACATGGGCGTTTATATCGATTAAGATTGTTCTAAGCTAAATATCTTATACACACACACACACACACACACACACACACACACACACACACACACACATATATATATATATATATATATATATATATATATATATATATATATATATATATATATATACTTTAGTGTACTTAGATTAAAGAAGATACCATCTTCAAGTAATATTATATGAGGGCTAGGATAAAAACTTAATTCACTCATCATGCTCATCTTCAAACTTGTCATGCATGATCTTTGAGCGATCATTGTACATTTCTGGACAAGTTGAGTTTGACATAATTGTCTTCGACAAATATTTGAGTCATGATGGGATGTGAATTTCGTTTCTTTGTGAAAAGCATATTGTCAACCATATTCATTATATATTCATGTTTATGTAAGAGAGCCTTTAATATGTCTTACCAAGCTTAAGAGGCTTGTTTAAGAACATAAAATGCTTTCTTGAGTTTATAAACATGATATGGTTTTTATGGATCAACAAATCCTGGAGGTTGTACTGTATATACCTCCTTGTTGACAAAACCATTGGGGGATGCACTTTTCACGTCCATTATGTTAGTGCCTACTAAGTTAGATTCTAAGAACACTACATGCTTGACATGTCTACTAACAAAGGGGGTTTTAAGAAAGCGTACCTTAGCCTGAGGTGTTGCCCTTAAAACTAGAAGATTAGACTACCTTTGTTGAAAGCTAAGCAAGATGAGACAAGACATGACTTTGCGTCACAAGATTAGTGCAATCACTAATCATACTCCATTTTTCGGGCTTCAAGTTGCTTCACAACCATATCTATCTAGCAAGACAGAAGTTCAAACATTTGGTCCCAAATATCTCATGGGTCCAAAGTTGTTAGTGTTAAACATCCCATGCATTTGTTGCATTTGGTTGGGATGTTGGAATGGAGGACACATTTCCCATGGTAAGTAACTTCGTGGTTGACGGTTATTCCAAGTTACGGGAAAGTTACTTGGATAACTTTGTCTTCTAAAGTTACCTCTCGGTAGAGGAGTTCTTGACCGAGGTTTAGGAACATTTGTTCTTCTAGGTGAAGGAGTCTTTGATCTAATATCAGGTTTTACAAAACCAAGTCCGGGGGTTGACAATGGTTTGTAAAAACTTTTGACTTCCTTTTTACTAGCAATAGGTACTTCTACATTATTAATAACTATGTGACTCGGTTTAGGACTTAAGTTATTTTTTAAAATTGACCCAGATCTGACTTTAGCACCAGACGGTACCACGGTACCACTAATTTTAGTGGTGCCGTCTTATGATATTCCAGATTCTCCAGGCTTTACAAATTTTACTTGTTTAGTATCACTTGTAGAAGCTTGGTTTGGGTCAAATCCTAAGCCTGCACCGGCATGTTCACTAAACCTAATGTTTTCAAGCATATCATTAAGTGCCTTTGTTCCTTCTTCAAACTTAATGATCCTTAACGCATTTTCTTTGAGTTTTTCATTTTCTACTCGAAGACATATGCATGACCTACATCCTACATCTATTTCTTTATTTTTCTCAAGTCTTTTTACTTGATCCTTTAGTTCTAAAACTTGCACTTTGAGTTCATGCAATTTTAATTTTAGTGTTTTGTTTCTACCTAAAATTTTAGAACTTACTTCACATAGCTTATTATATTCATCATATAGTATGTTATCATCTACTTACGAATTATCATTACTATAATAAGAAGAGTCGGAATGTACCTTATTCGAAGCCTGAGCCATAAGACATGTTTCATCATTGGGCTTCTTCTCTTCTTCTTCACCGCTATCACTCCAAGAGCCTCCAACGAAAGCTCTTTGGTTGTTGGTTTTCAGTGGTTTAGGACATTCTCCTATGAGGTAATTAGAATCTCCACATCTAAAACATCTTCTATCACTTTTTCCTTTAGTCTCATCTCGGTTCTTTTGTGATGACTTCTTATCATCACGAGGTCGCCTAACGAACCTACCTCTTCTCCTAAAGAACTTTTTAAAGTCTCTAACGGCTAACGCATACTCTTCATCTTTACTATCGGAATACGAACATTCCTCATCATTAGACTCCTTTTTGGCTTTCAATGCTAGAGATCTAACTCTCTCACTTTTGCCTTTGACTATATCGGAGTCTTTCTTGATTATCATCTCATGAACCTTCAAGTTTCCTATTAGTTCATCAAGAGATAATGTCGCCAAGTCCTTTGATTCTTCAATGGCGGTGACCTTTGCTCTCCATTTAGGATGTAGAGCCCTAAGAAACTTCCTAACATAGTTCTTGCTAGAATAACCTTCATCAAGAGCTTTAAGACTAGTAATAATAGTATTAAATCTAGCAAAAGCATTATCAATAGATTCATCTTTCAGAATGGAAAATTGTTCATATTGTTGCACAAGAAGATCTATCTTGTTCTCTTTGACTTGATTATTACCTTGGTGAGTGACTAACAAAGTTTTCCAAATATCTTTTGCCGTATTACACATGAAAATTCTTTCAAATTCCTTTTTCGGAAAAGCATTATAAATCATCATTTTAGCCTCATCATTTTTGGCTAATTTTCTTTTAAGTTCAGCACTTTGTTTACTATAAGGAACTATTTCATCCCTTTTAGTTTCCGGATTCTTTTGAATCGGTTGAAAGTCACCCTCGGTAATAATATGCCAAAGATCAATGTCTTTTGATTTCATATACGTTTCGAATCTTGTTTTCCAATATATGAAACAATCGGTTTCAAAAAGTTGTGGTCTTTGCATAGATTGCCCATCGTGATATTTGTCGGAATCCATTGATCGATTCAAGTTTTTAAAATACAATTTTGTGGAAAACTAGAAGGGGGGTTGAATAGTTTTTACCGTTTTAAAATTAATTCGCTTTGTGACTTGACGTGATTTCAAAGTAATTGCACACAAACAAATAATATAAGTAAGAAAGTAGAGAAAAGAACAATCAAACCACAACACTGAGATTTATAGTGGTTCGGCTACAAGGACTCTCTTCCTTGCCCTACTCCACTCCTCGAGCCTCTAACTCGAGAGTTTTTCTTCACTAAGAAACAAACTCCCTTCTCGGCGGAGAAAACCTTTATACACGTCGCTTACACCTTTTTCCGGTACAAAGCTAAATACCGGGTTCTAGTTCAAGGTAGAACCAACCTGACGTCGCCTATACAATTTCCGACACTAAGCTAGATGTCGAGTTCTTTACAAGGGTACAACCACTCCCGTTTACTCTATGTGTTTTGAGGACTAAAACACTAACCGGACTCTACTGAATGAATGGTATAACAATGATGTGTAAACACTACTAAATCACACAGTAACTAACTAATCAAGACTTGCAACACAGTGTTGAAGCTTGATCTCTTTTGCTACAAAAAGAAAGATCACTAAGAATGAAATGAATGAAATGGGTTAGTAATGTATAAATGAATGAATGTATATTTTATGCTGTGTAAGTGATGAATGTGCTTGAATGATCAGCTTGCTATTTATAGGCAAACTGATCAAACAGGCAGCGGATCCGGCGGACCCAAAATATGGGTTCCGCCCATATACTGGTTTGGTTCCGCGGGAGCATGCCAGCTAAGATATTCCCAAATCTTTCCATATCTTGCACAATCTTTCCATATCTTCCAAAGTCAACTCTTTTGCTTGAAGATCTATACAAGATATCACCTAAATCCTCAAGATATCCTAAAGATATCAAAATAAGGTATGCCATGATGTCATGTTTATATTTCTAATTTAAGAAATAAAAATAAACATGTAAATGTATATATGTATGCAATGTATAATTCCTAGTGATCTTGTAATGTGTAAAATGTGTTTTAAAAGACTTGTTACTATAAATGTAAAAGACTTAATCTTATATTTATGCATTGCTTAAAGATAAACTTTGTAATTGTCATTAACAAAATTAAGCAAAGATCGTAAAATATAAATAACGTTTTTAGGACGATATTTGTATTAACAATCTCCCCCTTTTTGTTGATGACAAAACATAAAGTATATTTTTAAGCAATGAAATAAATAAAGTTTGAGTCTTTTTAAAAATATAGATTAAGTTAGTTTTATGCAAGTTTTAAAAACTATTTTAAGCATAAAAAGCATGTACTGTGGTCATCACAGTGATGAATGAACTTAATCCTATCTCCCCCTTTTTGTCGAAACAAAAAGAAGATATGCGTAGCGGAATGTGGTGAACATTTATTGGTTATTACTCCCCCTAATTTGGAGTACCAAGAATGATTCAATGATTTTGAGAACTTTAAAAGCTCCCCCTTGGATTATACTCCCCCTAATTTGGAGTTCCAAGTTCATGATGCATGAAATGATCCTACAAAACAAAAGTTAGTTGTATGATATGCTCCCCCTTGATCAATGCTCCCCATTGCTAGGGTACCAACGTATATGATTCAAGGTTTATGAATGAACCTACAAAACAAAAGTTAGTACATAATATACTCCCCCTTGATCAATACTCCCTGTTGCAAGGGTACCAACGTATATATTTCAAGGATGAGAAATGCTACAAAATAATGGTTAGTTGTATATAAATCAATCCAACCAAGTAGCATAATGCATATGTAAAGGTTCAACCAAACATGTAGTTCAACCCATTTGACTTTAAAAAGTCAACTAAGTAAAAATGTCCAAACCAATCACAAAGGTCAAACAAAGCTACTTTTAACCA
The DNA here is from genome assembly GCA_021014915.2 of Artemisia tridentata subsp. tridentata. Taxonomy (NCBI): domain Eukaryota; kingdom Viridiplantae; phylum Streptophyta; class Magnoliopsida; order Asterales; family Asteraceae; genus Artemisia; species Artemisia tridentata. The sequence goes on along the minus strand of CP139506.1, from coordinate 189,233,785 downwards.
ACCATATATATAATGATGCAAATCAACAAAAATGTTATGCTAGATAGTGATCACCCATAAGCATAAATATAACATTCATTACTTGAAAATTGTTTGTGACATAAGTCACAAAACATGATGTTACATAAAAAGAAAAAAATGGAAAGTTCCTAAAGATAGAAAAGTCCTAAAACAATCCTAAGAAATCCTATAAAAGAAGACTAAAAAGTGCCTATTGCGGAGGGTTGGTTGGATTTGGTGAAGATATGATGGAGGCAAGCCAAATAGATTCTAAATCCTTTGTATCACGTAAGTGAGAGTTCATCATGTTTGAGGAGGCGTTGAGAGGATCAAGTTCCTCATTGCCTTGAGTATTTGGTTGGTTGAGCCACATTGATTCATCAATGGCTTGGAGTGTGACAAGTAAATCTTTGGGTTGAAGGTTGGGTGAATGGGGAGGTGATAATGCTTGTGTCACTTGAGATGATACAGATGGTGGTGTGGTAGCCACAAGTGTTATGGTAGGTGATAGTTGAGATGGAGTAGGTGGTGGTGTGGTGGCCACTGGAATTATGGTAGGTGAAGATGATCTTGGTGGTTGAGATGGAGCGGGTGATGATATGTTAACCACTAGAGTTATGGTGGGTGTTGTAGTAGTGGTGGATATAGTAGGGAAGTTTACATTAGGAATGAGATTTATGAACCAGTACGGTCTGACACTTATTCTAGCTGTCCTTTTGTGTGGTCTGGACATGTAGGAGTTGTTTGATTTATGCGTTGTGAAGTTGTTTAGAAATGCACAGATAGTTAGAGGTGATGGTGAGGATGTGAGTTGAGATAATTTCAAGCTTCTAATTTATAATCTCTAAGGTTTATGGAGATTGGTGTTTGAATTTGATTCATAAAGGAATATTGATTTCCAATAACTTGGAACAAGAAAAAGTTGTTTGTCATATTATCAAAGTCAATCCATAGAAATGGAGTTGACATGAAGATGTGCAGAAAGTGCAGAAGATGACTCAAAAGCTTGTAATGTGATTGATTCATGGATTCCAAGGAACCAATTAAAGGGGTCCTTGAGTGTTAGAGAAAGGTAACTTAGATGAAAATTTGAATATTCAAATTTTGGTAGGAAATTGATTTCTTATGGTTCTAAGTGTTTCTAAATCATACTAATGATCCTAATGATCAGTAGAATAATCCTAAAAACTAAAATCAATTATCTAAGGATCGAGATTAGTCGGGAAAATTTGAAAAAGTTACTGTTGGAGGGGCGGATCCAACCGATAACAAGTGCGGAACCCACATTTTGGTTCCGCATAATCCGCAGGTTTAAGTTTGGCGGAGCCAAAGAATACAACAGGCGGAACCCAAAATTTGTTCCGCCATTTCCGCCAGATGAAAATGCTAATTCTTAACAGAGAGCATGTCATATTTTTCGATACCCGTTCAATTCCCAAAAATTGACCTAAATCATATGTAACTACTAATTTGTGATTGATTAAAAGAAAAAACACATATTCTAACACACGTTTGCATATAGATCAAACAAATGATAATAACTTACCATAACAGGAAGTTAAGCCAAACGGTGACTTAAACACCAAAAATCGATAACAACAAGTGTTATCATCCATAAAAGTTAAATACCAACTTAATATCCTAAAAGACACACAAGTTCATCACAACATTGTTCAAAAATGTCTTATACCAAACACTCCCTAACCCTTACTTCTTGTTCATCTTCTTGTTGAGCTTCATGATCCACCGGCCTATGTTCTTCATCATTCCTTTTGTTTGTCGAAATTCCTCTGATTCGTTCGTGATAAAAGGAAGTTGGCTCATGTATTCGGGTGGAGAGATCCTAGAATTTGGCAAACCATCCTCTTCACTAACGGATGATGATGATGATGATGAGGTAGGAGGATGAGCATGTTTTCCTCTTGCTACGACTACCCTATGATCACTAAGAGGAACAAAGGTGTATGGAATTTCTGTGTAGTCGGGAAGAAAACCACTAGTGTTTCGAGGAATAGGTGAAAAAGCTTTGAAGAGACGGGTAAGAAGCATTCAATACTGCATGGCGGTGGTACCCAACACAGGAATATCGACCATTCTTTTGGCGATATAGTAAGCTAAGTTGAATTTTTGGTGGGTCGACACACAGTAGAGCATGTAGCATAGGCTTGCATTCACATGATCTCTATTTCCTATAGTGCTAATGACATTGGCTCTAAGAATCTCTTCTAGCTTCTTAATTTGAGGTTTAAGCTCATTGAGCTCCATTCCAAAAGGATCTCGATCTACTTGTTTACCTCGACTTGTCCTAGTTGGGTTGTTTCTAGGATTGAAGAGATGTTCACGGATAATTTCTTTGGAAGTTAAAGGTGTGTTGTATGGATAGATACGATCAAGGTTGGAATCTAGGATGGACAATGACCATTTGTCCGAATAAAAGCAAGTTCCTTGACTTGGAATACCTAAAACTTCCCCGAATTGGTTTAAAGGGATGTTGTATTGGTTTTTGGTTTACTTTGAAATGGATGTTCATGAATCCAAAGTTGTCAAAGCTAAGACTTACGGTAGCATAGAATTCAAGTATAAACCTAGGAATAATGGGTTCATCAATGTCGAGAAGACGATCAAATTGGATAGCGGCTAATTGTTCACGGATATTGGTTCCTTCTAAAAATGACGGGTCTACGGTTCTACCCTCGTGAACATAGCATTTTTCTAATGCCTTAAATATTTTGACTTGATCTTCAGTGAGACCTTTGGTTTTGTGGTTTTGAGGTAGGTATTTGAGGGTGTCCTTATGGTCATAATTTGTTGCGGGAGGCATGATTATCCTAGACACGAAAAATGCATAGTTTAGTTAAAACTATCAAAAATATGTATATATATTTCTAGTGTGTGCCTACATGGGGACAATGTGGAGATGTGGTTATCTCGACTCCTTTTGATGCATGAAAATTTCGTTTATGCAAGTTTTATGATAAAATGAGAGATAACCCAAACGCTCCCACTTTAATGTAGCTTCGATTGAATGTACCCGAAAATACATATTAGTTATGTATTCTTTTTAGCATTCAAGAGACATTATGCTAGTGATGTTTAAAACAACATAACGTTTTGTATTTGTATGAACAATGTGAAAAAACCATTTTTCCTAGTCGTGAGAAGATATTTGTAAAAATATCTCATGGGGTTTTTGATGAATTATGATAATGTCCTATCAGATGCAATTCCTAACTATCAAAAACATGATTTGTTTTACAATTTAGTAAATATGCTTCATGATTTTGCAAGAGATATGTATAAACCCCATGTTTTGATTTTTGTGCAAGAAATAGAAATCCTAGACTCAGATTAGGATTTAGATATGATTAGGATACTTACAGAGATGATTAGAACACAAATTGGTTGTGGAGAATGACCTAAGTTCTGAGTTTGGTGTGATAAGGGTCGAGTTCCAGTAGGATTTATGTTTTTGGGGAATGTGATACACTATACAGGGTGTTTGTTTAATATACTAAAAAAATTGCTCAGCAGGCCACGGATCTGGCGGAACCAAAACAAGGGGTCCGTCCTTGTTGTCGATTGGTTTCGCAGGATCAGGCTCATAATTTTGGTTATTGCTATATTTAGTTAATCTAATGTTCAAGCTAAGGTTTTATTTACTCACTAGGTTCCATTAATCCTAAACCAAGCCTAAGGAGGTTGAAAGGTTCTCTCTTGAGAGGTTTTGTGAGGATGTCGGAAATGTTGTCCTTTGAGGATACTTTCTCAATTGAGATGTTTCCCTTCTGAACATTGTATCGTAGGAAATGGTGACGTATTTCTATGTGTTTGGTTCTAGTGTGTTGGACTGGATTTTTGCTAAGGTCGATGGCTCCTTTGTTGTCGCAAAGAATGAGAATGTTGTTGAGTTCAATTCCATAGTCGACGAGAGCTTGTTTCATCCACAGTGCTTGTTGACACGCCTTTCCTGCAGACACATATTCTGCTTCGGTTGTTGATATTGCGAGGGCCGTTTGTTTCTTAGCAAACCGTAAGGTGAGACAATGCCCTACAAAAGTACAAATACCACTTGTACTTTTCCTATCGACATACTCACCGGCATTGTCTGAGTCGGCATACACTATGGTTTCTACACCCGTTCCTTTGGGATACCATAATCCTAAATGTGTATTGCCTTTTATGTACCTAAATATCCGTTTAACGGCTTCAAGATGGGATATTTTGGGATCTTCTTGAAAGCGTGCACATAGACAAACACTAAACATAATGTCCGGTCTACTAGCCGTGAGGTAGAGTAAACTACCAATCATTCCTCTATATTTAGTGCTATCTATGAATTCACTTTCGTCATCCTTTGTGAGTTTGGTTTCGGAAGACATTGGTGTTTTCATTGGTTTAGAATCTTCAAGACCAAATTTCTTAAGCATATCCTTGATATACTTAGATTGGTTGAAGAATATCCCATCTTCTAATTGTTTGATTTAGAGACCTAAGAAAAAGTTTAGTTCCCCCATCATACTCATTTCAAACTCGTCATGCATGATTTTTGAGAAATCGTCGCATAACTCTTGACAAGTTGAACCGAATATAATGTCATCCACATATATCTGGACTATGATAATATGTGAGCCCTTTTTCTTGGTGAAAAGAGTATTGTCTACTAGGCCCATGCTATACTTATGGTCAACTAGGAAAGTCTTAAGTCGATCATACCATGCTTTTGGTGCTTGCTTAAGTCCGTATAATGCTTTCTTAAGTTTGTAGACATGATTTGGTTTTTCAAAATCGGCAAAGCTAGGAGGTTGTGCAACATACACTTCCTCATTAATAAAACCATTTAAAAATGCACTTTTAACATCCATTTGGAATACTTTAAAATAGTGTGCACATGCATATGCAAGCAGTATTCTAATTGACTCAAGCCTAGGGACGGGTGCAAATGTTTCATCGTAATCTATCCCTTCTTGTTGATTGTAGCCTTGAGCTACTAACCTAGCTTTGTTTCTAGATACTACGCCATTTTCATCCATTTTATTTCTAAAAACCCATTTTGTTCCGATTATGGTTTGGTTTTTAGGTTGAGGAACCAATGTCCAAACGTCATTTCTAACAAATTGATTTAATTCTTCTTGCATCGCAATGACCCAAGATTCATCTTTTATGGCCTCATTTATATTTTTAGGCTCAATTGTTGAAACAAAACAAAATAAATTACTTTGGTTTTGAGCTTTAGATCTTAATGTTCTTTCATTAATTTCTCCTATGACGTTTTCTAATGGATGACTTTTGGTTTCTTTGATGTTTACTATTTCTCTTTTTACCGGTTCATCTTCTTTGTCATTTTTTACATTTTCTTGGTTTTCAACCATTTGACTTTCAACTAAGTCATCATCAACTGAAGGTGATGTCTTAGAGGGAGGTGGACTTTCGTCGAATGTTACGTTCAATGATTCCTCGATGTAGACGTATGGTCTGGACTAACCCACGACAAGTGGGCCAGGCCCGCGTAGACAGCGGCCCATCCTACACCTAAACCCTAATCCATGCCTATAAATACATGGCATGGATCCCCTTCTTCATCAGAATACAACAGGTTACCCTAAACCTAACTCTTAATGGTTACATCGCACCATGACTAACTTGACCGTCGGAGGTGGATCCCGGGGCTACGGCCTCGGGTCCACTCCTAACGGGTTCTTTGTTGACAGGTCTAATAGGGCTCGAGAAGACGACTAACGGCCCAGGGAGAGTCGTTGAATCAGTCCGCGCCAGATTATGTATCAACAAGTTGGCGCCATCCGTGGGACACACACGACAAGTGGCGTGTTCTCACATCACCGGAAAGCAACCATCGAGTTCAAGTCCGGTATTCTGATCTTTTACCTACAGTATATATGCTACATGCATCATGCACAATATTCTATTTAATATACAATATTCTACTGTGCACACATAGATATCGTACTGCAATTAATGTTTGTCGATTTGAATTAAACGTGAAATTGACTTTTGCAAATAGCTTTGTCATACGATTTGATTTCAAACCCATTAGATCATGTATCTTATTATTCGTACTACGAATCATTATTTATTACTGTATGCGTATTGGTCAACAAGATTTGTCATGCGCAATCATTCGTAGAGTTTAATTGTAAATCGGTTTGTATTATTATGCTACTGTAGCGATAATCTTTTAAAAATTAAGAAGATTTTACATAAATCTTTTAACTTGGTAAACACGATTTTACCTATAACGCACTAAGTCCGCACGATCGGACCTACTATATCTTTTAGCCGCGAACAGCGCAGTCCCGATAAATCTACTCGCGTTAGGCCATGCGTATAGAGATCTTCGCAGACTGGCGCCATGAGCGCACTGTCACGATACAGGCACCACGATGCTAGTCAATCGCCATGAGCGCACTGGACGAAAGCCGTGGTCATCTGCGATCATCCAAAAACGTTAGAGTCTATACGGTCACGATACATCCATCTGCGTCTGTGCGTGCAATTGAAACTATTAGTCGCGGTCATGGTACATCCATCCGCGCCATTGTTTTTTCTATAATAAAAAAGAAAAACAAAATAATTAATTGTTTATGCAGCTGTAACATCTCACGATAGGTGTGATTCGCGCTATTTAACATGCTATATGCTATATATATATGCTATGCGCTAATTTTTTATTTCATTATCTTTTATATGTTGCGATGCGCAGCATATACTTCTCATATTTGCATTGAGTATTTTTTTTCAGAATTTGAATAATTAAGTTTAATACTCCTACACGAGTAGCACCATCAAACTTGGGGGGCTACCAGGATACGCACTGTGTGAGTACGCATCACGCAGGCATATTTGGAAGCAGATCGTACGTAAGAGGTATCGCGAGCCCAGTACAAAGACGAATTTGAAAATTCGCACCATCTCGCCGCAGGGGAGACGTCCTCTGTTGGTTGTAAAGACGAATGTAAAGTTCGCACACAGGGCGCACAGCGCACATCTTTATCGTGCACGGCGCGCACCTTAGTCGCGGAAAACGCGCACCTTTGTCGTGAACAACGCGCACTTCTGCCACAGAAGTACATCTTCTGTCGCATCATGCTGCACCGCTACTGGTACAAAGGCACACCCTTACCCAGGATGCAGCATACAGAATCCACCTTCACCACGGACACCTTCACCAATGTGAGACAATCTGTATCGCAACTCCAGTGCGCACTGTCGCATTTGGGCTGCGCAGTATGGTCCGACCCATGTGCCTACAAGGATGCGCACACATGGGCCGTGCCGTCATTGTTGATTAGCCTACGCGGCCATGAACAGAGCTTAAGTTTAGCATCCGCACTCAGGTCATGCGCATACTAAACTTGGGGGACTTGTAGACGTATGGTCTGGACTGACCCACGACAAGTGGGCCAGGCCCGCGTAGACAGCGGCCCATCCTACACCTAAACCCTAATCCATGCCTATAAATACATGGCATGGATCCCCTTCTTCATCAGAATACAACAGGTTACCCTAAACCTAACTCTTAATGGTTACATCGCACCATGACTAACTTGACCGTCGGAGGTGGATCCCGGGGCTACGGCCTCGGGTCCACTCCTAACGGGTTCTTTGTTGACAGGTCTAATAGGGCTCGAGAAGACGACTAACGGCCCAGGGAGAGTCGTTGAATCAGTCCGCGCCAGATTATGCATCAACACTCGACTCTTGAGGTTTCTTTGTTCAAAACTATGTAGGCTTTACTATTTTGCGAATACCCAAGAAACACACCTTCATACGACTTTTGGTCGAACTTGGTGAGATAATCCTTAGTGTTTAAAATGAAGCGCTTGCTTCCAAAAACTCTAAAATATCCTAAAGTAGGCTTTTTGCCTCTATATAACTCATATGGAGTCTTTTTCAAAAATGGTCTAATTAAAACTCGATTTAGGATATATGTGGATGTATCTACGGCGTGACACTAAAACTTTTGAGGTATCTTTTGTTCATTTAACATTGTTCTACTCATTTCTTGAATTGTCATATTTTTGCGTTCTACTACACCATTAGATTGAGGAGTTCGAGGAGCCGAGAAATTATGTGATATGCCATTAGCATCACAAAAAGCTCCAAATTGGGTTTCGTTGTCAAATTCACGACCATGGTCGGTTCTTATTGACACTATGCTATTTCCTATTTGGTTTTGAATTATCTTACTTAGAATTTCAAACTTATCAAATGCCTCGTTTTTAGTTTTCAAAAACTTAGTCCATGTATACCTAGAGTAATCATCCACTATTACCAAAGTATAGAAGTTTCCTCCATAACTTTGTATAGCGGATGGACCAAACAAATCCATATGCAACAATTCAAGACACCTAGATGTAGACACCATGTTTTTAGCCTTATGGCTATTATGAACTTGTTTCCCAATTTTGCAAGCATCACAAAAGTGTTGGTCGTACTTCAACTTGGGCAGGTTCCTAACGAGTTCCTGAGATGATAAGGATTGGATTAGCCTCATATTGGCGTGACCTAAGCGTCTATGCCATAGAGTTGAGTTTTCGTCCAAAGAAGTGAGACAAAGTTTGTCATTAGGTGTTTTGTCTAATTTGATAACGTATACGTTATTCTTTAAAACCCCTTTTCCAACAGTTATACCGTCTCTAAGTATTTTACTTCTATTTTCACTGAAAAGGACATTATACTTTTTACGGCATAATTGACTGATACTAAGCAAGTTAAAAACTAAGTTATCTACATGAGCAACATCATCAATAGTGAGAGAGTCATGAGAAATTGTACCTTTTCCGATGATTTTACTTTTAAGCTTGCTACCGAATGTGACATTACCTCCGTCGTACACTTGGTAGGTTGAGAAAAGGCTTTTGTTTCCCGTCATGTGTCTTGAACACCCACTATCTTTAATCCACTCATCTGGTTCTAACTCAACTTTTAAGCACACCTAAGTTCAAGAAAAACTCAAGCGTTTGGTCCCCAATATCTCATGGGTCCGTTTGGGTTAAACATAACATTATCATGGTTCATGTATGGAAATGGTGGACAAGTGTTCCATGGCATGTAGTTGGGACCTTGAAAGTTTCTAGACATGTTTTGGTTCCAACTATTTTGATAATGATGCTGTGAGTTGAAATTACTCTTTGGAAAGGGGTGTTTAGGAAAACTAGTTTTAGGTCTCTATTGAATCGTTTTAGTCCTAAACTCATTTTTAACTTGACCCTTTCCTATAAAAACTGATGGTTTTTTTTTTGTTATCAGTTGTACTAGTGCTAGGTTTTCTAGTGACCTTAATGAACTCAGAACGGTCCGAAGTATAAACTTTCTGTTCATCAACAGTACCCGCGGACCCTTTGGTCATTACTGGCGGAACCAAATTTTTGGATCCGCCAGATCCGTGGGTGTCTGACTTTGTTGGAACAGTTTCTTGTACTTTCACCGTTTGTTTCTGAAAGTCACTTAAGTTTCCATGTTTCATAAAACCTGGTTCGAAATTAACATGAGGCAATTTTTGTATTCTCATTATGTCATCTGCACAACTTATGTGTTTATCAAACCTTTTAAACTTAGAGTTTTGATTGATAAGATTTTCCTGTGTGGACTTTAGTGTTTCTATTTCAAGTTTTAGTTCCTGACATAAAACACATGTTTCTTTAATGCCTTTACCCTTTTCTAATCTTATAGCTTTCTCTTTTAACCAATGAATTTCGTTTTCTAAAAATTCCTTTTTGGTTTTTAAGAATTTATTTTTGCTTTTGATTTTTAGGGTAATTTCACATAGTTTGTTATATTCTATATCTAATGTGTCATCATCAATAAAGGAGTATGACGAGTCAGAATGTACCTGATGTTGGTTATCTTTGGTCAAAGTAATCACAAGTCAAACTTCTCACGAAGAAAAGTCAACTTGAAACCATTAACGCAAAAACAACCAATTGTAATAAACCGGATAAGCGTATACCCGGGTCGTAGTCCCAACGAGGCGTGAAATTGAGGATATCGTTTGAGGTTCGGTATTAAAATGCTTGAAAAGACGAGGGTCAATTTTGGTTTCTAATATCTACTAAAACGAAAATAAAAAAAACGTGAACCGGTAACTAAAAACGTGCATAAACGTAAAATCTTTGAAAAATTAATCCTACGGGTACCAAATTAATTTTCCTACGACCTAAATGACAAAAGAAAATTTTAGAAAAAAGAATTGAATTTTTTGACTTTTTAATTATTTTTTTATGAATTAAAAACTATCTAAACTAATTTAAATTACTAAAAATACTAAAACTATTTTTAAAAATCTAAATTTTTTTTTGAAATTACTTTAAGTTAATAAAAAGCTAATAAAAATAAAAGTTTTGAAAAAGATTAAGCCAATAAGCTGGTATAAGCCAAAACAGCTTAAAATAGGCCAAAATGAAATTAAGGCTATGTTAACTAATTAATTTTGTAAAACTTAACACAAGCACAACAAGAGCATTACTGGTTAGGTGTTGTGTTGTTGAGGCTAGTGACCCAGGGTCGAATCCCAGAAGCCACTTTTTTGCTATTATTTTATTTTTTTGATTTTCTCGTTTTTAAAACTGATTAATCAACAACAAATAAGTAATTTGGAAACTGAAAAACATTTGTAAAACCAAAAATAAGCTGAGAATGAGCTAAAAAATAGAATCAGTTGGGTCAATGGGGAAAACCAATCAAAAAGCTAAAAAGGCTAGAGGGCTGTTTTGCAGCCCAAATATAAGCTAGGGAATAAGCTATTCAACCCCAAATAAGCTCAACCTGTTAGAGATAAGCCAGCAGAGAATAGGTACACTAACTTTCAGATCCTAAAGAGCTGAATCTCAGCATATGAATAAGCTGAGAACAGATTGCTAGGGACTGAAATAGGCAATGCATAAGGAAGAATGCAGGCTGATGAAGCTTATTTGCAGACCATAAATAAGCTCTTAATTCAGTTCTAAACTCAAAATTAAGCTAAAACAGATGAAGACTAAACTATAAGCTATTTGTAAAATGAAAATTAAAGATTAAATCCTACTTTAACTAGACTAAAACTGAGGCAAAAAAAACTATGCAGTCTGCTATAGTTTTGTTATGTGCAGACTGTATCAACAATTGCTCAAACCAAAACATTTTAACTAGCAATAGATCCAATTCTAGAGATTAAACTAAAAATGCTAAAAGCAACTAAAAGGTAAAAGAAACTACTTATCTTTCAATAAGCTAAATATAAGCAGTCAACCACCTAACTTCTACTAAGCAACTAAAAACCTCAAAATCTTTATGCTAACTAAAAACAACCTAACAACAGTTTGTGTAAACTACACTAAGGGGCATACCATAAAACTAACAAACACCACATGGAACACATAAGCAAATAAAAAAAGGCATAATATAAGCAATAAGCGATAAAATAAGCTACACTACTTTGGATTAAAAAGAAGAACTGAACTGAATATTAAAATAAGAGTAAATTACAACTGAAATTTAAAATACAAAGTACCTTAAATAAAAAAAAAAGAAGCTAAAATAAACCTAATTTCAACTGATACTATAGCCGAACTATTTATACTAAATTATATCTAGGGTTTCTATCCATTTGTGCTTTTTGTGTGAGTGGAATCCCATCTGCTTCTTTTCTTCATCTTGGACTCAAATAACCACCCTTGGATTTTCTTGTTGCCCAATCCCTTATTTCTGAGCCGTTGGATTGATCTTGGCCTTGGATAGCTGAGGTGGCAGTGGAGGAGGGGAAGACAGACCCATGTGATGGGTCTTGGCTGGTAGTGAGGGTGATGGTGACTGGTGGGTTAGTGTGGATTAGGCGCGGGAAAGAGGGAATTAAGCAAGAAGATGAGCAGTATTTAGGGCTGTGTTTTATTGTTTAGGGATTTTGACTATAAGTTTGGGGGGTTTGACTAAATACTTTGACCCCGTATTTAGCTAAGGGTAGTGTGGGATGGGCTTAGGTGGGCTTTTTAAGGGTCGTGATGGGCTGGATCCGGATAGTGGGTATTTGGGTTTAGTTTTAATAATGGCTGGTAGTTTGTAGTAGGATAGATAGGATAAAATGGTTTGTAACCATAAGGACCAAAGTTATAATCATACAATTCCAAGGACTAATTCTGCCACATTTTCCAAAGTTGATTCAAGGGACCAATGTTGTGAAGTGAAAATAATCCAAGGGTCTTTATGGGATTTTCGAGCTTGAACTAAATCCGCGTGAAGAATATCTTTCCCGGCTTCGGTTTTCAACTCTTTTCCATTCCAAGCTCGTTTTTGTCCATGTTTGCCTCATTTTCAATCCTTTTGTACCTGAAACACAAAAAACACAATCCAAGGATATTTGTAACAATATATGGTCCATTTGGGTGTTTTTGGTCATTTTTGTGGGGTTTTTCGGGTATAAAATGATGAGTAAAAGGCCACTCATCAATCCCCCACACTAAGCAATTGCTAGTCCCTAGCAATCCGATCATATAAAGTAATGAAAGGATCAAAAATATCAAGGTTACCAAAAATATTACACACCCCGTTTTGACTTTATTATAAAATGCAAGTAAATTAAAATGAGATAAAACGTAAATGACATGCTTGATTTTCAAAAATGGCATCATGGAACGGGAATCACACAAAATGGGTGACTCCGGGGAATTGTAATCGTCATCCTCTTTTTATACTCCCCAACTAAGTCTAAAATCCTTGTGCAAACGTTTTTTGTAAAATGCTAACACTACTTATATTAGTAATCTATGTAAGCCGAGACTTAACTTTTCACTCCCACAATTATTCATAAGTTAGGTGTGTGTGCTGTTTTCAAAGTTTTGATCGTAAAAATCGACATTTTTTAGGGTTAAAAACCGACAATGATTTAGAAATTAGAGATTCAAAGGTGAGATCACTCCATGTAGCGACTTTCTTCTCAGCTTATCCTTAGTAAACTTAGGAGGCTAGGTTTTTACACCCTCGAGAATAGTATCGGAGCTCACGGGATCTTTGAAGTAAACAATTTCTAAATCACCGTCCAACTTTTAGACAATATTGACGAATACTAGTTCAACTTTCGATTTAAATTTAAGAAGAAGAAAGTTTCTCACATTTATTCATAAACAAACATAAACATTTTTTTTTTTCATTTTTCATCACTTTTTCACTTTTTTCATTTTTTTTTTTTTTTTTTTTTTTTTTTTTTTTTTTAACTTTTTACTTGTGTACCCTAAACGACGGAGCTTCACGGTGAAATTCCAAGACCTTACACCTTTCGGAATAAAGGATCCAAGGGCCGTTACAACAGAGTGTTCCAAGACTCTAGACATTCCTGAAATGAGGATCCAAGGTGGTTAGACCAAGACCTTACACATTCCTGAACTAGAGGTCCAAGGGCCGGTGCAAGAGGGTAGCCAAGACCTAAACGCCTTCCAGAAATAAGGATCCAAGGCCCGATCTCGAATCCGTAGCTTAGAGCTTGTTTATTCATACTTAAAACTTTAACTTTTGCAACTTTCAAGCAATGACTCACTTTCATTCTGCATTCTTATTGGGTTTGTAAGAAAGTATGCTTGTTCCGAAATTTAAATAAAACTTTGAACTAGTATTCTAAATCAAGATTGTATAAAAATTTATTTGCTTAACAAAAACGGTTTTCACGTTCAAAAGTTTGAAAATAGCACTAATTTTAGTCAGATTAGGAGCTTCTGGGAGGAAAAGCCATAGATTACTTATATAAGCTCTAAAGAGAACCAACTACTCCACGCTTAGCATTTTCATTTGCACAATTCGTAAAAACTTAGCCTAAACGTTAAGGGTAGCAGCTAGATCAACACTCTAGCAGAGTCGGGATTCCCCTTGTTCTAGCCTAATCAAGTCTAAACTTCCATTAATACCGAAGCATTAATGTATAGCAAATTATTTTTATTGTGCCAAGCACTTCTTTTAGACGAAAAATACGATAAAAATTTTAAAATTTTTGGTCAAAACGGGGGTGCTAGGGTACTAGTAGGTACAATATGTGAAAAATTTTAAAATTTGGGTCAAATGAGAATTCCCCCCCACACTTAGAATTGAATATTGCCCTCAATATTCAAAGTACCGGCCTAAGCCGACACTATAGAACGTAAAAGGGTAAGACTACTAGCTAAGTGTGGAAACGAAATCTTGTTTTCACAAAAAGGATTTTAAGATATCCCTGGATAATCATAAACACAAAGATAGGATATTGGGCGGCTGGATTGAAAACAGGCGCGTCAATCATCACGATCTACGGAAATCTTGAAAACAAAGGCAAACACACATACATAAAGCAACAAGTAGAGGAACTCCCCCACACTTAGTGTTAGAAATAAGAAAGAAGATAGAAGGATAAGCATGGGTTGCCACCCACGAAGCGCTTGTTTTTGATCGAGTCGTATAGCTTAGACTCGCCCCGAATTTAATTGTTCTTGGGGGAGCATGTGGAAGTGATTGCGTGGTTTTGTAACCTTACAACAGGTTTTACCTCTCGAGGGATCTCAAGAGGCTTACAACCCCACCAGGCAGTGTACCTGACCGATGTAGTATAGTGTAGTGGTAAGTACGGGGGATTGATCGTTCTCCACAGGGAATAGTGTTCGTTAGGTTTGAAAGGCTACTCTAATTAGGTCTAAGGGTTGAGGAAGATTCTTTTTATGTTTTTATAATTTTATGAAAGCAAGTAAAATCTCGGGTTTGAAGGAGTGGGCGGAATTAGTTGCTAGTCAACTAACCCAAATTACTACAAATGCAATAAAATAAAATAACAAAAATGAAAATGTGGTGAGAAACTTATGTGTAGAGAAATGTGTTTACTTAGATTTCCTTACTCCCTAACTATCTTTTACCGGTTAATTAGTGTGTATTAGTCGCGTGGATGACGGGTGTATTCCTTAATACCATTCGTGGGGTGGCGTACTTACTTCCCCAAACTCTACAAGCTCCTACTTCACTCCTATGTCGAGCCGGCTAGGAAGCTCCTAACATGGGATCACTAGAATTCGCTTGTGCATTAAATACAACCATAAAAACCTTTAGTACGCGTTTGGTTCATGTTTCTTAAGACGTTCAAGCAAGTTACCGAATAGGAAGTTAGCCAGTTTTCTTAAGCCTAACATAGATAAACAATCATCCAATACAACTAATAACACACTAACAACCAATAATCAATAGCTAGGTTTCATTAGATCTAAGCAAACACAAGATAAAATTAGCCTAACATGTTAAACAAAAGACAAGAATAAGATAGAATCAAACAACACATAGACATATTGAATGATTAATTGATAACTTATCTTTCAATGAAACATGGAAGATCTCAAGGCAAAAAGCCCTGAAAAAGTAGCTAAAATCGTCTTAGGGTTTTATCCCAAAATTCCACACACTAAGCCCTTCCTTTAATGACAAAAGATTAGAAAACTATATATAGATTTTTGGATCTGACGGCGTCACCTTATGCATTGTGACGCCGTCACCTCGCCGCTTTTAGGGTTCCCGGGTGACCTTCTTGACGCCGTCCCTCTTTAGCTCTTCAAAAATCCATTCTGGCCTATCAAGGCTTGACGCCGTCGAACCTTGAACGTGACGCCGTCCCCTTATGATTTAAGCCGTGACGCCCTTGATCAAGTTAAAGCGTGACGCCGTCAGAATTCTCATGCTAACTCACTGGCCCGTCATGAGTAAATTTCACATCCAACTTTTCTTGCCAAGGCATGACGCCGTCCCATGTTAATTGTGACGCCGTCAAGAGTAACTTTTAGCCGATTCTTGAGACTTTGCTGTTTTCTTCACTTTAATGCTCCAAAAACGTCCAAAATGCCTCCTTTTCCAGATTTCTCCTCAAAAGTACCTAAAATGACAAAAGGAACGATTTAGGGCGATATTTGATCAAATAAATACGATTTCGGGCTTAAATGACCCCTTAAAAGCGGTACACTTTTCGCCTCATCAAATACCCTTACACTTGAGATTTGCTTGTCCTCAAGCAAATGCGCTTTTATTCTAATCAAAATACAAGTTAGGGGTCATTTAATGCAAACATAAAAGTAATTACAACAAATATTCGTTCCACTTCAATCATAATAAGCACGGAGATTACATACTAGCACCTCACAAGTAGTGTTTAGATACTCACATCTCTCAAGTGTCATCAAAATAAATCTCATAAATGAAAACGGAAAATATCTCTCACTACCTGTCATAGCAAATAGATTACCATAGGCTTGGGAAAGGATCAAAAACCTCCTCCACTAGGCGTAAGCACCTAAGATAAACTATCAAAGAGGGCTTTTAAATGGGTTATAACGTTAGGTGTAGGGAAAAGGAGAACACGGTTTTGTTGGATACGGGATATTTTACTGGTGGCTAGTTAAAGATCTTGGTCAATTACATGTACTATACAATGTTGCTAAGCCAAGACTAGACTCGATCTTAAGCTAGAAACGAAATAACAAAATAACAAAAATATAAAACAAACATAAAATAAAACGGGATGGTAGTCCGTATGTTTTTTCTATTTTTCATTTTCTCATTTTTTTGTGTTTTTTTTTTTTTTTTTTTTTTTTTTTTTTTTTTTTTTGCATACACTTTTACCCTACCATCCAAAATAATACATCATAGGGGCGTTGCATCCCCTTACACTTGAACTTTTACATAACTTTACAAATACTAATCTAATGACTCGAATTAAGATAATCGAAAAAACTTGGAGTACTTTTAAAATATTTAGCACATATGGGGGTAATAAATGATGTTCTTCCCCATTACTCCATTATACTAGTACTTTACCCATGAGTCCCAATCGTCCCAAAACAATATGTACAAGGATATGACTCGACTTAGCAACCATGTAATCAACTAGATAATTAACTTGGGTTTAAACAAATGTTGTAACAATAATGCACTAAAAATGAGTGCATACAAGGTAGGCTAAGGCGATTTGGGTGTACATTTAAGTGGGGTGTAGCAAATTCTTCCTTTAAGTAAAATGCTTAAAGGTCGAAACGAAAAGATAGGCTCTGAGGGGTGTACTAGGGGTATCGTGTACTAAAAATGAGTACAACGCAAAGGGTGTGGGAGAATTACTTGACCAATGTAGCCAACGTAATTATAACAAAAACACAGGTGTAAAACAATGGGTTAATCCTAATGCCTCTTATCATGTAGTAAATCTAACTACACGAATGTAGTCTCACTTGTGGCCTTGGAATGGTCCTAACGCAAGTTCTAGAATCTAAGTGCTACCGGTACACACATCATAGCATAAATGCTTTTCCTACCAATTCTAGGGGCGAACCTCACATATTTGGGGGTGGAAAATTTTTTAGTGGTACGGTTTTTGTGCTAGTTATATAACTCCTATCCGTGAGACGCTCATTAAGATCAAAGTTTCACTCCTATATGTTGTAAAAAATTTTAAATTTGGCACTAAAATTGCCTTAACAGGTATTTATCTCAGTTTTATTACACATCTACCATCAAACAAACAAAAATCAAGTGCAATTGTATTCTCTAAGGTATCATCATTTACCCTCCCCTTACACTTAAGCTGAACATTGTCCCCAATGTTCAAATAACAAGATGTAAAAGCAAAAAGTAAAAGAATGAAATCAAATACTCCCCTGATTCGCTCGGTGGATAATGAAATTACACGGTTAAATCTTCCTCCAAAGAGAATGTTGAAGCTCCATGACTAATGCATCGCCATAAGCTTGATTCCATAAACATCTCCTTGTCCAAAATAACCTGTTAAACCTGAGAAAACAAACACGAAAACCTGCATAACATCGGCGGGATAAAATCTATATATAAGGATATAATGCTTGTGGAATGATAATTTTGCAGATTCCTGGAGATTATAAGTTGGAGATTTAATAAAAACTTTTTATGAAAACAAAACTTTCAAAAATTTCTGGAAATTAAATCTGACGCCGTCAGGTTATAACCCCTGACGCCGTCAGAAATGACCTGACAAAAATTTTCATTTTAAGTTTCCGGAAAATTTATGGAAAAACCTTTTAACTTACTTCCTGGAATTCCTGCAAAACATCATTATGACTCGATACAAGCATTTGACTCAAACAAATACGAATATGTATGTTAATTTAATATTATTACAATTCATGTTCATTTGTTCTAATAAACTGATTTGGATTTCCCTTACACTTATCTTTTTGCAAAATACCTTTATATGTAGTTAAGACGAAGTTAAAAACAACATAAAGCATTTTCACAAATTACTTTTGAACATGAATCAATAATGATAAAATTTAAACATACATACGGAAACAAATAAAATCAAACAAACAAATAAATAAACACACAAAGCAAATAAAACATATAAAGCTTGGGTTGCCTCCCAAGAAGCGCTTGTTTTTGTTCGAGTCATGAGCCTGACTCTACCCTTATTTAATGGATAAAGGAGAGGTTTTCCCTACACTTAGGATTAAGTGCGGGTGATAGTAGCGATACACACCAGCTCGGTAGGAGTATGCCACGTGAGGAAAGAGTGGTGGATGAATTATATGCTCAAAGGGGTGTGCTCCTTTCATTATAACCTTGCCTAGTTCACTTTGGTCAATGGGTGATTTTGAGTTTCCTCCTAAAAAGGGATCATCTTCTATCAGCTTCGAGAGACTCCTAGTTGGGAATCCATCTTGACCTAATAAACCCGGTTTAAACCCATAATATTTCTTGTGATCAATCATAAATGGGTGATGTAAGTATGTAAGGTCATGGTTCACTCCTATATTAGCTTCCACTCCACATAGCCTAAAGTCTACTACCTTAATCTTAACATTACCCGGACTACATGGTTTAATGGGTGGATCGGGACCTATTTCAATTCCTAAATTCTCATCCAAGGATGGAAGATTAGGTAACGGTTTTGGTTGAGGCTCCGGTTCATCAAAACTAGGAACTTCCCTAGAACTAAGAGTAAGGTTATGATCACTATAAGCATTCAAACCTATATCCTCTAGTTGTGCTTGGTCCAAGGGTTCTACCTCTATTGGGGTTCCTATAGTCTCTTCTACTTCTTCCGGGTAAGTCATGGGTGGTGTGTATGCCTCAAATGATGGTAGGACTTGTGGGGTACTTGGTGGGATTATGTTACTTACCTCATCATTCCTTATGTCAAGATCACCTATATCCTCATCATGCGTTTTAGTAGGATCTAACCCTAACATTTTCCCAAGTATCTCAAGTGCTTCTCTAGGCATTTCAACTTCTATGTCCGAATCATAAGGATCATCCTTAATATTATGACTGCTATATTCAAATTGCCCAAAAGATTCATCATGTGTTTCTTGAGATTCATCATCATCGATCATAAAACCTAGGTCTTTTTGATCAATGTGATCATGTTCGGCTAAATCCTCCATCACATCAAGGTCACCTATGTGTTTGTTTTGTACTATGGCATTACATGACAACCACTTAGGTATCTCAACACTAATGTATTCATCCCCAAACAAACTTGTTTCATGATCCAGGAAATTTATATTCAATTGACTTGTACTAACGTTTGTTGGGTTGTCTACCCTATAATAATATTGGGCACAATCTTCTATGGCATCCCATGCTTCTTCAACACTTAATTCCCTAAAGTCCCCATTGGCAAAATCCTCAATGCGCATTTGGTCATTTTGGCCAACACGATAGTAAAAGGTTCGGGTTAGGGATGCTAAAGCGAAACTATGATGAGGGAATTTTCGGAGTAAATTTCTAAAACGAGTCCATGCATCATATATGGGTTCATCTCGATATTGTTTGAAATTCGAGATGTCAATAGGGTAGAATGGCCTTTGTGGTTGGTGGTATGGTAGATTCGCGTACTCCATAATGGTGAACGGAAGAGTCAATGGAAATTACGAACAAACACACAAAGAAAAAGATAGACTAAAGAAAACCTAGAAAAATAAAATAAAAATCTCACTAGAAAGGAATCTAGTGAGTAGACCTATAAAATAAAAATTCAACCTAAACAATAACTATTCCCCGGCAACGGCGCCAAAAACTTGATTGCGTGGTTTTGTAACCTTACAACAGGTTTTACCTCTCGAGGGATCTCAAGAGGCTTACAACCCCACCAGGCAGTGTACCTGACCGATGTAGTATAGTGTAGTGGTAAGTACGGGGGATTGATCGTTCTCCACAGGGAATAGTGTTCGTTAGGTTTGAAAGGCTACTCTAATTAGGTCTAAGGGTTGAGGAAGATTCTTTTTATGTTTTTATAATTTTATGAAAGCAAGTAAAATCTCGGGTTTGAAGGAGTGGGCGGAATTAGTTGCTAGTCAACTAACCCAAATTACTACAAATGCAATAAAATAAAATAACAAAAATGAAAATGTGGTGAGAAACTTATGTGTAGAGAAATGTGTTTACTTAGATTTCCTTACTCCCTAACTATCTTTTACCGGTTAATTAGTGTGTATTAGTCGCGTGGATGACGGGTGTATTCCTTAATACCATTCGTGGGGTGGCGTACTTACTTCCCCAAACTCTACAAGCTCCTACTTCACTCCTATGTCGAGCCGGCTAGGAAGCTCCTAACATGGGATCACTAGAATTCGCTTGTGCATTAAATACAACCATAAAAACCTTTAGTACGCGTTTGGTTCATGTTTCTTAAGACGTTCAAGCAAGTTACCGAATAGGAAGTTAGCCAGTTTTCTTAAGCCTAACATAGATAAACAATCATCCAATACAACTAATAACACACTAACAACCAATAATCAATAGCTAGGTTTCATTAGATCTAAGCAAACACAAGATAAAATTAGCCTAACATGTTAAACAAAAGACAAGAATAAGATAGAATCAAACAACACATAGACATATTGAATGATTAATTGATAACTTATCTTTCAATGAAACATGGAAGATCTCAAGGCAAAAAGCCCTGAAAAAGTAGCTAAAATCGTCTTAGGGTTTTATCCCAAAATTCCACACACTAAGCCCTTCCTTTAATGACAAAAGATTAGAAAACTATATATAGATTTTTGGATCTGACGGCGTCACCTTATGCATTGTGACGCCGTCACCTCGCCGCTTTTAGGGTTCCCGGGTGACCTTCTTGACGCCGTCCCTCTTTAGCTCTTCAAAAATCCATTCTGGCCTATCAAGGCTTGACGCCGTCGAACCTTGAACGTGACGCCGTCCCCTTATGATTTAAGCCGTGACGCCCTTGATCAAGTTAAAGCGTGACGCCGTCAGAATTCTCATGCTAACTCACTGGCCCGTCATGAGTAAATTTCACATCCAACTTTTCTTGCCAAGGCATGACGCCGTCCCATGTTAATTGTGACGCCGTCAAGAGTAACTTTTAGCCGATTCTTGAGACTTTGCCGTTTTCTTCACTTTAATGCTCCAAAAACGTCCAAAATGCCTCCTTTTCCAGATTTCTCCTCAAAAGTACCTAAAATGACAAAAGGAACGATTTAGGGCGATATTTGATCAAATAAATACGATTTCGGGCTTAAATGACCCCTTAAAAGCGGTACACTTTTCGCCTCATCAGGAAGAGAAGATCTCCATCGGACTTTCATTCAATATGTTTGGAAAAACATTGAAGTGCTTGAAAGTTCCACTCCGATGAGATACACCCGGCTCAAAAGGATGATAAATGGAGATACCGGGGTCAAAAATTGTGTCCTCACTCCCGAGCGAGTGAATGGAAGGACAATCTACCTTATAGGAGAAGAAAGGTAGAAAAACTCGAACGACATATGTGAAGTCAATATAAGGGCGATCCCCAAAAGGCAATGTCACATATGTCGGAGAAAGAATATCTTTTTGAATCTCGGGATTAACAATTGAGGTCATATTATCAAAAACATTAGAGTCTTTGACCTCATCGTTCTCTAACACTTCAACAAAGAGAGGATTAACGTTGCTAGAAAAGCAATCGTTATCAAATTCAAAAAGAGTGTTAGAGAAAATCCCGGAAGTAACCTCAGAGATATCAAGAGATTCTCCAAAAATTGGAGAATCACATTCTCTGTCGAATATCTCATCAGACTCACTTGTGATTGGGACAAGGTTCTCAGCACTAGACTTTATGAATTCGTCCGATTCCTTTTCAGGAATAGTGCTAAGATGCTCATCCCCCATAATGAGAGAGTCCTCGGGTCTAGATTGAGAGGGAAAGATGTTTGTGATTGCAATAGACTGAGGGAGCTGAGAAATGGTATCATTCAAAGGAATATCACTCTCCTCGTCTTCTTCCTCATCATCATCATCGTCATCAAGAAGGGCAGCCCTGAGAAATATGGAACGCATTTTTGCTCCTCGTTCTTTGGCTAGTAATTCTGCACAAGATTTTTCATGACGATCTTCTTGGGGACGTTCTTTAATCGAATCCTTAATTTCTTTGAGTAAATTAAGAATTTCAAGAACGTCTGGAGAAGGTTCTTGAGATGGTGGCTGAGGTGGTGGTTGAATCATTTGGTACTGTGGAGGTTGGTCATGATAAGAATAGTCATAATTGTTACAAGGGCCATGCTCATAGACAAGCGGGTTCCTCGTTTGACAATCAGAGCTATAGTGAGGACCTCCACAGTACTCACAACAATAATATTGTTGTGATTGATTCAGTGACGTATATGGATATTGGTCATAACCGAAGTTTTGATTACATGGAACTTGTTCATAGACAAACGTGTTCCCTGCTTGACAATCAAAACTTGGGTGTGGACCTCCACAATACTCACAAAGATCATTTGGCATATTTTGAAATGATGTGTCATTGAAGTTTTGATAACACGGTTCTTGCCAAAATGAATCTTGAGGAAGGTTGAAATCGTTTTGAAAATCTGGATTTGTATTTTCGATTTCAGAATTGCAACACATGCAAAGTCCATGGGTAAACCCACATCCTTTGCAGAAACATCGTTCACAAAGTGAATCATCCCCCAACGGATCTCCACATACACAGCAATTATGCTGAAATGAAGATAGCTGGGGTTGTGGAGGGTGGTCGAAAAAATTTGAAAATTCATTGAACGAATTCGGATTTGGATCATAAGCGAATGAATTCCTCGAACCACAAAACAAACAACTTCCGTCCCGAATATCATTACCACATCGTTCGCACGTACACCAACGACACGGTAAACCGAAAAGCGGCTCTCCACAACCGACACAAGGGATAAACGATTCCATCAGAATTAAACATATAGAGGATTAAGAAAATAGAATTAAACTTTTAAGAGGAATGAGAGATAAAGAATTAAACGGATAAGAGGAATAAGAAGAGTATTTTTGGGTTTTTAAAATTTTGAAACATTTAAAAGAAAAAGGGAAAATAATTTGGAGAAGAAAATCTTTTTGGGTTTTTCAAGGTTTTTTAATTTTTTTTGGATTTTTGATAAAAATATTCACAAGATAAAAACGTAACTTCACGAGGAAGGATCTCCAAGTCACTAATCGTCAAACCGTAACGATATTGTCGCAACACACCTCCCCGGCAGCGGCGCCATTTTGATGTCGGTTATCTTTGGTCAAAGTAATCACAAGTCAAACTTCTCACGAAGAAAAGTCAACTTGAAACCATTAACGCAAAAAACACCAATTGTAATAAACCGGATAAGCGTATACCCGGGTCGTAGTCCCAACGAGGCGTGAAATTGAGGATATCGTTTGAGGTTCGGTATTAAAATGCTTGAAAAGACGAGGGTCAATTTTGGTTTCTAATAACTACTAAAACGAAAATAAAAAAAACGTGAACCGGTAACTAAAAACGTGCATAAACGTAAAATCTTTGAAAAATTAATCCTACGGGTACCAAATTAATTTTCCTACGACCTAAATCACAAAAGAAAATTTTAGAAAAAAGAATTGAATTTTTTGACTTTTTAATTATTTTTTTATGAATTAAAAACTATCTAAACTAATTTAAATTACTAAAAATACTAAAACTATTTTTAAAAATCTGAAATTTTTTTTGAAATTACTTTAAGTTAATAAAAAGCTAATAAAAATAAAAGTTTTGAAAAAGATTAAGCCAATAAGCTGGTATAAGCCAAAACAGCTTAAAATAGGCCAAAATGAAATTAAGGCTATGTTAACTAATTAATTTTGTAAAACTTAACACAAGCACAACAAGAGCATTACTGGTTAGGTGTTGTGTTGTTGAGGCTAGTGACCCAGGTTCGAATCCCAGAAGCCACTTTTTTGCTATTATTTTTTTTTTTTGATTTTCTCGTTTTTAAAACTGATTAATCAACAACAAATAAGTAATTTGGAAACTGAAAAACTTTGTAAAACCAAAAATAAGCTGAGAATGAGCTAAAAAATAGAATCAGTTGGGTCAATGGGGAAAACCAATCAAAAAGCCATAAAGGCTAGAGGGCTGTTTTGCAGCCCAAATATAAGCTAGGGAATAAGCTATTCAACCCCAAATAAGCTCAACCTGTTAGAGATAAGCCAGTAGAGAATAGGTACACTAACTTTCAGATCCTAAAGAGCTGAATCTCAGCTTATGAATAAGCTGAGAACAGATTGCTAGGGACTGAAATAGGCAATGCATAAGGAAGAATGCAGGCTGATGAAGCTTATTTGCAGACCATAAATAAGCTCTTAATTCAGTTCTAAACTCAAAATTAAGCTAAAACAGAAGAAGACTAAACTATAAGCTATTTGTAAAATGAAAATTAAAGATTAAATCCTACTTTAACTAGACTAAAACTGAGGCAAAAAAAACTATGCAGTCTGCTATAGTTTTGTTATGTGCAGACTGTATCAACAATTGCTCAAACCAAAACATTTTAACTAGCAATAGATCCAATTCTAGATATTAAACTATAAATGCTAAAAGCAACTAAAAGGTAAAAGAAACTACTTATCTTTCAATAAGCTAAATATAAGCAGTCAACCACCTAACTTCTACTAAGCAACTAAAAACCTCAAAAGCTTTATGCTAACTAAAAACAACCCAACAACAGTTTGTGTAAACTACACTAGGGGGCATACCATAAAACTAACAAACACCACATGGAACACATAAGCAAATAAAAAAAGGCATAATATAAGCAATAAGCGATAAAATAAGCTACACTACTTTGGATTAAAAAGAAGAACTGAACTGAATATTAAAATAAGAGTAAATTACAACTCAAATTAAAATTACAAAGTACCTTAAATAAAAAAAAAAAAAGAAGCTAAAATAAACCTATTTTCAACTGATACTATAGCCGAACTATTTATACTAAATTATATCTAGGGTTTCTATCCCTTTGTGCTTTTTGTGTGAGTGGAATCCCATCTGCTTCTTGTCTTCA
Source organism: Artemisia tridentata subsp. tridentata (assembly GCA_021014915.2). Classification (NCBI taxonomy): domain Eukaryota; kingdom Viridiplantae; phylum Streptophyta; class Magnoliopsida; order Asterales; family Asteraceae; genus Artemisia; species Artemisia tridentata. Next base: position 189,208,496 of record CP139506.1, on the reverse strand, counting down.
TCTTGGACTCAAATAACCACCCTTGGATTTTCTTGTTGCCCAATCCCTTATTTCTGAGCCGTTGGATTGATCTTGGCCTTGGATAGCTGAGGTGGCAGTGGAGGAGGGGAAGACAGACCCATGTGATGGGTCTTGGCTGGTAGTGAGGGTGATGGTGACTGGTGGGTTAGTGTGGATTAGGCGCGGGAAAGAGGGAATTAAGCAAGAAGATGAGCAGTATTTAGGGCTGTGTTTTATTGTTTAGGGATTTTGACTATAAGTTTGGGGGGTTTGACTAAATACTTTGACCTCGTATTTAGCTAAGGGTAGTGTGGGATGGGCTTAGGTGGGCTTTTTAAGGGTCGTGATGGGCTGGATTCGGATAGTGGGTATTTGGGTTTAGTTTTAATAATGGCTGGTAGTTTGTAGTAGGATAGATAGGATAAAATGGTTTGTAACCATAAGGACCAAAGTTGTAATCATACAATTCCAAGGACTAATTCTACCACATTTTCCAAAGTTGATTCAAGGGACCAATGTTGTGAAGTGAAAATAATCCAAGGGTCTTTATGGGATTTTCGAGCTTGAACTAAATCCGCGTGAAGAATATCTTTCCCGGCTTCGGTTTTCAACTCTTTTCCATTCCAAGCTCGGTTTTGTCCATGTTTGCCTCGTTTTCAATCCTTTTGTACCTGAAACACAAAAAACACAATCCAAGGATATTTGTAACAATATATGGTCCATTTGGGTGTTTTTGGTCATTTTTGTGGGGTTTTTCGGGTATAAAATGATGAGTAAAAGGCCACTCATCAGTACCTCTTCTGTGTCATGAGCCATGAGTGCAACTTCGTTGTTCTTATGCTCGTCGTCATCACCTTCACTGTTACTCCAAGCTCCACTAACAAACGCTCCTTGAGATTCCCCGCACCTAAAACACTTCCTATCTATCTTTCCTTTTCTATCATCACGGTCTTTCCGGGAGGATTTCTTTTCTTCACGAGGTGGTCTTACGAACTTTCCTCGTCTCCTGAAGAATTTCTTGAAATCTCTTACGGCCATGGCATACTCTTCGTCTTCGCTATTCGAACTAGACCCTTCCTCATCACTTGACTCTACCCTAGCTTTTAAGGCGATGGACTTTAACTTCTCCTTTTTACCTTTAACTATTTCTGAGTCTCTTTCCATCACCATTTCGTGAACTTTGAGATTTCCGATGAGCTCATCCAGTGTCATACTTGAAAGATCCTTGGATTCTTCAATAGCCGTCACCTTTTCTCTCCACTTCGGATGGAGTGCTCTAAGAAATTTCCTGAAAAAGTTCTTGCTAGAAAAAGATTCGTCAAGTGCTTTAAGAGATGAAATAATAGTATTAAACCTTGTAAAAGCACTATCAATGGTCTCATCTTCAGGGATAAAAAATTGTTCATATTGTTGAACAAGATGATCAATTTTGTTATTCTTTACTTGTGAGTTCCATTGATGAGTGATATTTAATGATTGCCAAATATCCTTAGCCGTTTTTCACATAAAAACTCTTTCATATTCTTTCTTAGGTAAAGGATTATAAAGCATCATTTTAGCTTCATTGTTTTTGGCAATCAACTTCTTTTGCTCATCACTATGACGAGTAAGAGAAGTACCTGTGGAAAACTAAAAGGGGGGGGGGGGTTGAATAGTTTTACGTCTTTTTAATTTTATTATGAAAACTTTTTTTTCTTTTAAAACTTTAGATTTGAGTTTATATGAAAAATTATACTTGAACAATATTATTAATTATATGTGTATCCTTTTAGATTTGTTATAAAAGTTTTCTTTTCATGAATGGAGTTTTAAATTGATCTTTATGTGAAATCAACTTCTAATTAATACTAACAGTTATATATGCCTATATGTATGAAAGTAATGACGATATAAAGAAATAAGTAAGATATGGAAAGATCAAACCGAGACACGAGGGATTTATAGTGGTTCGGCTACAAGGACACCTTCCTTGCCCTACTCCACTCCCCGAGCACACCTTGCTCGAGAGTTTTCTTCACTACTTCAACAAGCTCCCTTATGGCGGAAAAAACCTTACACAACTTTGGCTTACACCGGTTTAACGACACAAAGCTAAATGTCGAGTTCTAATAGTAGCTAGAACCAATCTCACAACTTCACAACACAACTTCTTCACGACTTAATTCACAACGGCTTCACGACTTGAACTCCAGGACTTCACGACTAGGACTTCACGACTTCAACACGACCGCTTCACAACTTCTATGCTACGGCTTCACGACTTCAACACTAGGACTTCACGACTAGGACTTCACAACTTCAACACGACCGCTTCACAACTTCTAAGCTACGACTTCACGACTTCTACATGATGACTTCACAACTTCCAAGCTATTGCTTCACGACTTCTACATGACGACTTCACAACTTCCAAGCTATGGCTTCACGACCTCTACATGACGACTTCACAACTTCTAAGCAATGGCTTCATGACTTCTACATGACGACTTCACGACTTCTAGGCTATGGCTTCATGACTTCTACATGACGACTTCACGACTTCTAGGCTATGGCTTCATGACTTCTAGATGACAACTTCACAACTTCCAAGCTACGGCTTCATGACTTCTACACTGCGACTTCACAACTTCTACACCATGGCTTTACAACTTCTACATGACTTCTTTACACCACAACTACTTATACACCTTCTTCACTACTTACACACTATACATATCTAGTCATTTATGTTTACACCTTATACACACACTTTACACAAATGAATGAATGATTTACAAGGTATACTTAACAAACAACTTAAGTAACAAGATGATACTAAGTTGTAATACTTCTAGTCTTGATTGATAGAAGTATTCTTCTTTTGCACTTGGATGGTGGAAGCTTGGATCACTTGGAAACCAATGCTTAAGATTACATGATCAAAGGTTTTTTGAAGATATGAAATGAGATCTACAACAGAAAGTTTTAGTGCCAAAGGTTGAGAAAAAAATCCAGGAGAGGGCTTGTATTTATAGGGAAAAATCTGGACAGCTGGAGCCTACTGGAGCGTGGCCGGCCCCCTTAAATAGGGGGGCGGTCCCCTTAATTTTAAGGGGGCCGCCTAGCAAAATTAAGGGGGCCGCCCAAGGTGAACGTTGCCCAGATTTGTCCTTTTGTGGGGAAGGTTTTTCTGGGATAATTTTGCCATTTTTGGTTGAAAATTTGAATTCATATTTTTATAAAAGATTAAACATATTTATTTAATACCAACAATGTTTTTCAAAAATATATAAAATGTTTTTGACATTTTATAAAAAATCTAGAGATTAAGAAAATGTTCCTTTGATCATATAATACACTAAGCATTAGTTTATTCATACCTTAAGTGATTTAGGTTGTAGAAGTGAATATTTACAACTAAATACTTGTTTATTTAATAAGTTTATGTTTAATGAGTTTACATTTTGTGATGATCAAAACATAGAGGTATGAGTAAGAATTAATAATGTTTTTAGGCATTATTTATGTCAACAATCTCCCCCTTTTTGATGATTACAAAACTTAACCTCATTAAATCCAAAAATTTATGTTTGGACAAGTATTTAGTGAGTATACATTCACTTCTCCCCCTTTTTGTAGAATCAAAAAGGTTAAGCCGACAAGATTTAGATATAAAATTTGTCGGGACGAGAACTCCCCCTTGATGTGTGCTCCCCCTCGTTTGAGGGCACCAAGGAAACGATATATGGAATACTTGGAAGAAAAATATGAGAAGCACAAGCATATATATAGCAAAAATAAGCATGCATATAAAGACATTCATTAAAAATGTTGTGTATAAATACTCAACCATCCAAGATTATATTCAATCCTACATTAGCTAGTAAGTAATGCAATCTACATAATCATTCTAGGAGTACATGATCTTCCATGGGGCTTGCACACAAAATGGTTTGAAAAATTATTTTTGATTAAGCATTGCATATGCTTAATTTGGTGAGAATAGAGGTAGTTGTGGTGTAGTGGGTGAAAATGGTAGTGGTTGTGGTGGAGGTTGGTTGCTAAGCATGTGTTCAAGGGATGAAAACATGTAGTGTATCTCATCTCTAAGACCAAAGATGATGGTTCGTTTGTGGATGCAACAAGGGCAATTATCTCCATGGGCTTCAAGTAAAGCCCAAGGGATGGGAAAGCATGGTGGTGGTATTGGTGATGATGAGAAATGAGCATCAAGAGGTGTTATTGGTGATATGGAAATGACAAGTTGGGTGAATGGAGATTCTTGAGTAGGAGGTGGAGTTGATGCTCTTGATGGTGGTGATGATAGGTGTGAGTTGATGTAGTTATTGATGGATGATGTGGAAGGTATGGATGAAGATGATGTGCCATAAGTGGAGGGTGTTTTTGATGGTACATTTGGTGCACTTGGGGATGAACATTGAGGTGGTGGTGATGGAGTTTTGGTGGTATGATGAGAATTTTGTGTTTCTTGGATGTCTTAGAGATGGATGATTTTGGTGATAGCATGATGAATGAAAATGGGTGTTTGATGGAGGTGATGGTTGATTTAGGTAAGGTTTGGAGGTTTTGTGGTAAAATTCCAATACCAGTTCGTCCTTTAAGAGAAATGGTAGCTGGGGCTAGATAAAAGGGGTCCCAAGATGCAAAAGAAAACAGTAAATTTTACTGCCCAGATGACCGGTCCCCTTAATTGTAGGCCGGCCCCCTTAAATTAAGGGGGCCGCCTAGGGAATTAAGGGGACCGGCCATCTGGTGTTTTCCCAGGCGACCAAATTTGAAAAATTTCCAGAAAAGGGTCATTTTTAGGGTGTTTTTGCAGCAAGCTCCATTTGAATCATGTACATCAAGAATGATTAAATAGTGGCATAAACATATTAAATACGCATGCATACATTTAAAACATATTATGGAATAATCATGTTATTAATCATCAAGCATGTATATATATCATGATATCAAGTATACAAGCAATAAGCATAACAATCATATATTAAAGACAAGAAGTAAAGCATTCATTAGTTGAAAATAATTATGTTAAAAACATAATTATTGATACAACACATATTTTGCTTATAGCATACAATAAGTAAAAAAAATTAAATTGCCTAAGAGATCCATTTGACTTGCTTGAGACATGAAAAACTTGAATTATTTTGGATGGATGATGGTAAAGAGGGGGTAAAAATGTTGGATTAATGGAGGTGTATGTTTGGGTGTAAGTTTGGGTGTATGGATGTTGGAGAGAGTGTTGATGGAGGAATTGGAGGTGGAGAGCTTGGACTTGACCATATTGAATGAGGGTTTTGATGTTGTTCAAGTGGTGGTGTTGGATTAGATCTAGTGAAAAGATACTCAATCCAAGTGAGACGCTCATTTAAGGCGATGGTTTGATTTTGGAGAGAGATGCAACAAGGACAATTGTTGACAAGTTTCTCAATTTGACTTAAGTGATGTGGTGATCATGGTAATGATGGTGAGATGGATGGTGATGGGTCTAAGTTGCTTTGAGCAAGGTGCAAAGCAAGGAGAGCATTAAGCTCATGGGCTTCCTTGAGTTCTTCAATGAACTTCAAGTGTTGAGTGGAAGGTGATGATGATGGAGAGTGGTTGTTATTTGGTGGAAGTGGTGGTGACACTCTTGGTGGTGGAGACATTTGTGAACTTGGGTGATTAGGAGTGAATGAAGGTGAACATATGGATGATTGGTTATGTGTATGAAAGGGTTCATTAGGATGAGGTTTAGGTGTTGGTTGAGTTTGAACAACATCATTTGTTGGGTTATGGAAGATGTCAAGCTTCCTCCTCCAAATGGGCCTCACTGAGATTTTAGCAACTCTTGAAGGCTTGGATCTTGGGTGGTTAGATGATGACATGTTTGGATGGATGATATGGATGAGCATTTATGATGGAGTTGGATATTTATGGTGTAGTGATGATGTGATTGTGGAAGGTAAATTTTGGTGGGTGGTTTGTGACAAAATGTGTTTGTGAATTTTGGGAAGTATAGGATAAAATGGGTTGGAAATTGAAAAAGAAAACAGTAATCCGTCACTCCAGATGGCCGGTCCCCTTAAATAGGGGCCGGTCCCCTTAAAATTAAGGGGGCCGCCTGGGTATTTAAGGGGGCCGCCCATCTGCTGACTTCCAGATTACTGGAAATGGGTTTTTGGCATAAATTTGTAGAAAAGGTTGTGTTTTTTGGTTTAGTTTCAAGCAAGTCCAACTTCTTTTGAGGCAATTTAGGATTTAATAACTTATGTATGCTAAGCATATTCATTAGACATTATTATCTAGCATGCAAACAACTCATTTAGCATGTAACATATATATGTTAGACAAGAAAACACTACATAGCACCAAGTAATTCATAGTATCATATTTAGGAAGATTAATAAGCAAGTTAAATAATCCTAATGAATATCTATGTGCATGGGAATGTGGAGTTGTGATAGCATGGACTTCTAGACTTGTACCAAGTGAGGTCTTAGTAAATAAATTATGGTTATTTTCAAATTTAGTTCACTTATAAATGTCACATACATAAATATAGATGACAGATATGAGATCACCATGCATGATTTAAAGAAATGTTTTTAGCATTATTCAACAATGTTTGAAAGTGGGTTTTTATGTAGATGTGAAAGATATATTAATGAAATAGTTTTGGCTTTATTTCAAAATGTTTTTATGAGGAAAGAAAACATATTTTTCCAATCTTTGGTTTTTGATAAACACGTAATTATGGACACAAGTTTGGAAGAAAGGTAGGATGGTGAAATATGTTTAATAGAAATGTGTCATAATCTTTTGAAAAATCATTTTTCCAAAATGTGAAGTTTTTGCAAATTTAAAAACAAGTCCCATTAATTATAGGTTTAAAAATAGTGGTTTATAAAAGATCTCATGCTCAAGGGTATTGGTTAAGTCTATTGTCACATGCTACCTCTTTCTACATATCCTATGGCATTTAAGCATGTATTATGACTAAATACAAAAATACATTATATCAGAGTAGTTAGAGAAAAACAAAAGCTATTATAATGACAATGCATTCAACAACTAAACAAATAATTACGAAGGCATGCAGTCAAATCACATAGGAGCAAGTAATCATCTAGAAATTTTATATATGCAAGATGACATAAATCTAGGAATGAAAAGCTCTAGTGAAAAGCAAAGTTCATAACAGTAAACTATCGTTAGGTATATTTAGGAAGAATAATGTATTCAAGTTGGAGAATGAGTATGAGACTATTACTAGTGGTGCTCAATTCAGGCTAAACAAGACCGTTTTTACGGGTTACACACACCCAACTTCTCACATAGAAGCAATTCAACCGTTAGGTCAAATTGAGTTTCTAGTCAATAGATTCTCCTGTAGTCATTCTCCTTTTAGAAGAAATTAAGTACCTAAATTTACCTATCGAAGAGTACCAAATATGAAGATTGCTTGATTTACTAATACTTAGGGGGGCTAACTAAAGGGTTTCTAGTACATTAAGCCACATAACGAATATAACTAAAGTGTAAAGGCAAAGCAACCTATCAGACTAAGCGTATCCTAAGGCATTAATAAGATTATATGCGTGAAGTAATTACTTATGAAATTTAAAAAGAGAACTTACCTCACGTCCTAGCCTTTCTTCGTAATATCTCAGATGATGATCGACGTATGAATGATAGGTGAGTCGGATGATGATCTTCTCCTTCGTTTGTGTCACTCCATGATTTTGGATTGAGTTCACTTTGGAGTTGATTCATGTAGTCTTCGTCGTTAATACCTTCATTAACAACATTTGAACTAGTAGCACATGTATCTATTTTATCTAAATGTTTATCTATTAAATTTTCTAAGATAACTAATTCATGTACAAGATCAAAATCCTCATCTTTGGCTTGACATTTTTCTTGATGAAAGTTTAAGAAATTTTTCCAAATATCATTTGCCGTTTTACAGAAGAATATTCTTTCATATTCAACTTTCGGCAAGGTTTTATAAATAATTATTTTAGCTTTATTATTTATGTCATTCTTTGTTTTCAAATGCTCAATTTGACTTTCAAAATCCGTTTTTGTTTGACTTTCAAAATCACCAATCGAAATGACATGCCAAAGATCTAGATCAATTGATTTCACATAAGTTTCAAATTTATTATTCCATTCAAGAAAAATATAGTTTTCAAATAGCAGTGGTTTTAGAAAAGATTCCCCTTCTAGATATTTTTCGAATTCCATAGATCGATTCAAGTTTTAAAATACAGTATATTTTAAAGATCTTGATTGACGTGGCTCTGATACCAATTGTGGAAAACTAGAAGGGGGGGGTTGAATAGTTTTACGTCTTTTTAATTTTATTATGAAAACTTTGTTTTCTTTTAAAACCTTAGATTTGAGTTTATATGAAAAATTATACTTGAACAATATTATTAATTATATGTGTATCCTTTTAGATTTGTTATAAAAGTTTTCTTTTCATGAATGGAGTTTTAAATTGATCTTTATGTGAAATCAACTTCTAATTAATACTAACAGTTATATATGCCTATATGTATGAAAGTAATGATGATATAAAGAAATAAATAAGAGATGGAAAGATCAAACCGAGACAAGAGGGATTTATAGTGGTTCGGCTACAAGGACACCTTCCTTGCCCTACTCCACTCCCCGAGCACACCTTGCTCGAGAGTTTTCTTCACTACTTCAACAAGCTCCCTTATGGCGGAGAAAACCTTACACAACTTTGGCTTACACCGGTTTAACGACACAAAGCTAAATGTCGAGTTCTAATAGTAGCTAGAACCAATCTCACAACTTTACAACACAACTTCTTCACGACTTAATTCACAACGGCTTCACGACTTGAACTCCAGGACTTCACGACTAGGACTTCACGACTTCAACACGACCGCTTCACAACTTCTATGCTACGGCTTCACGAATTCAACACTAGGACTTCACGACTAGGACTTCACAACTTCAACACGACCGCTTCACAACTTCTAAGCTACGACTTCACGACTTCTACATGATGACTTCACAACTTCCAAGCTATTGCTTCACGACTTCTACATGACGACTTCACAACTTCCAAGCTATGGCTTCACGACCTCTACATGACGACTTCACAACTTCTAAGCAATGGCTTCATGACTTCTACATGACGACTTCACGACTTCTAGGCTATGGCTTCATGACTTCTACATGACGACTTCACGACTTCTAGGCTATGGCTTCATGACTTCTAGATGACGACTTCACAACTTCCAAGCTACGGCTTCATGACTTCTACACTGCGACTTCACAACTTCTACACCATGGCTTTACAACTTCTACATGACTTCTTTACACCACAACTACTTATACACCTTCTTCACTACTTACACGCTATACATATCTAGTCATTTATGTTTACACCTTATACACACACTTTACACAAATGAATGAATGATTTACAAGGTATACTTAACAAACAACTTAAGTAACAAGATGATACTAAGTTGTAATACTTCTAGTCTTGATTGATAGAAGTATTCTTCTTTTGCACTTGGATGGTGGAAGCTTGGATCACTTGGAAACCAATGCTTAAGATTACATGATCAAAGGATTTTTGAAGATATGAAATGAGATCTACAACAGAAAGTTTTAGTGCCAAAGGTTGAGAAAAAAATCCAGGAGAGGGCTTGTATTAATAGGGAAAATCTGGACAGCTGGAGCCTACTGGAGCGTGGCCGGCCCCCTTAAATAGGGGGGCGGTCCCCTTAATTTTAAGAGGGCCGCCTAGCAAAATTAAGGGGGCCGCCTAAGGTGAACGTTGCCCAGATTTGTCCTTTTGTAGGGAAGGTTTTTCTGGGATAATTTTGCCATTTTTGGTTGAAAATTTGAATTCATATTTTTATAAAAGATTAAACATATTTATTTAATACCAAAAATGTTTTTCAAAAATATATAAAATGTTTTTGACATTTTATAAAAAATCTAGAGATTAAGAAAATGTTCCTTTGATCATATAATACACTAAGCATTAGTTTATTCATACCTTAAGTGATTTAGGTTGTAGAAGTGAATATTTACAACTAAATACTTGTTTATTTAATAAGTTTATGTTTAATGAGTTTACATTTTGTGATGATCAAAACATAGAGGTATGAGTAAGAATTAATAATGTTTTTAGGCATTATTTATGTCAACAGTACCCTCCTCCCGACAACCTGATACATTTGATATAGGTTTATAATCACCCTCTAAGATCATATACCATAGATCTATGTCCTTTGACTTTACATATGTCTCAAAGCGATTTTTCCAAATATATGAAACAATTTGGTTCAAATAGTGGTGGTCTTTGCATGGATTGCCCTTCTTTAAAGTTTTCAAAATCCATTGATCGTTTCAAGTTTTAAAATACAATATATTTTGAAAATCTTGAGTAATGTAGCTCTGATGCCAATTGTGGAAAACTAGAAGGGGGGTTGAATAGTTTTTACCGTTTTAAAATTAATTCGCTTTGTGAATTGACGTGATTTCAAAGTAATTGTACACAAACAAATAATATAAGTAAGCAAGTAGAGAAAAGAACAATCAAACCACAACACGGAGATTTATAGTGGTTCGGCTACAAGGACTCTCTTCCTTGCCCTACTCCACTCCTCGAGCCTCTAACTCGAGAGTTTTTCTTCACTAAGAAAAAAACTCCTTTCTTTGCGGAGAAAACCTTTATACAATTTCTGACACTAAGCTAAATGTCTAGTTCTTTACAAGGGTACAACTACTCCCATTTACTCTATGTGTTTTGAGGACTAAAACACTAACCGAACTCTACTGAATGAATGGTATAACAATGATGTGTGAACACTACTAAATCACACAGTAACTAACTAATCAAGACTTGCAACACAGTGTTGAAGCTTGTTGATGCTTGATCTCTTTTGCTACAAAAAGAAAGATCACTAAGAATGAAATGAATGAAATGGGTTAGTAATGTATAAATGAATGAATGTATATTTTATGTTGTGTAAGTGATGAATGTGCTTGAATGATCAGCTTGCTATTTATAGGCAAACTGATTAAACAGGCGGCGGATCTGGCGGACCCAAAATATGGGTTCCGCCCATATACTGGTTTGGTTCCGCGGGAGCATGCCAGCTAAGATATTCCCAAATCTTTCCAAATCTTGCACAATCTTTCCATATCTTCCAAAGTCAACTCTTTTGCTTGAAGATCTATACAAGATATCACCTAAATCCTCAAGATATCCTAAATATATCAAAATGAGGTATGCCATGATGTCATGTTTATATTTCTAATTTAAGAAATAAAAATAAACATGTAAATGTATATATGTATGCAATGTATAACTCCTAGTGATCATGTAATGTATAAAATGTGTTTTAAAAGACTTGTTACTATAAATGTAAAAGACTTAATCTTATATTTATGCATTTCTTAAAGATAAACTTTGTAATTGTCATTAACAAAATTAAGCAAGATCGTAAAATATAAATAACGTTATTAGGACGATATTTGTATTAACAAATTTACTTTAAAATCTTGACTAACCTGGCTCTGATTCCAATTGTGGAAAACTAGAAGTGGGGGGTTGAATAGTTTTATCGGTTTTTAAATCTTCTTAAAAACTTTACTTTTGAAAAACCTTGATTCGAATCTTATGTGTAATCAATCAACACCAATATGAACACTACGCTATGCTATCTAATACAAACAATAAATGTAAAGAAAAGAGATGGAAAGATCAAACCGGGACAAAGGGATTTATAGTGGTTCGGTCACGAAGCTCTTCTTCGCCCTACTCCACTCCCCAAGTACCACACTCAAGAGTTTCAAGCACTATGTCAACAAACCTCCCTTCAGGCGGAGAAAACCGTACAACGTTGCTTATCCTATTTTCCAACACTAAGCTAAATGTCGAGTGATAATCTTAGCTAGCACCAATCTACCACGATCTACGCGATCCTTTCTAATTCACACAATCAACACACTTGACTCGATCTACCCTTGATCTACTTGATCAAGACACACAAGCCCACAAGCTTCAAGAGATCTCCAAGATCTCACAAGATCACAATGATCAACTCTCACTTAATTCAATCTACCCTATCTACAATTGATCAACTTGATCAACACACTAGCTCACAAGCTACAAGAGATATTCAATATCTCTATAAGATTACAATGATCTTCTCTCACAAACTCTCAAAAGAAAAATAAACTTGATGTATACAAAGATACAACAAGTATGTAACAAGTGTTACAAGTGCTCTAACTACAACTACAACACTTTGTATCTTCTTTGATACCTTGTGTTCTTCTCTTGCACTAGAAGAGGAATGAAGGTGATCTGTAGGTTGGATGATAGGATCACTCTTAAACAAACAAAAACTATACTAAATGATCAAGAATAAAAGATGTGGTGAGAGTATTGAACTTAGAAAGTTGTGTGTGAAAAAGGATGCCCAAAAACTATGAAGAGGGCTGGTATTTATAGGCAGAAGAAATCTGGCCGTTACAGGTACACGGTACCACTAAATGTCACACGGTACCACTAAATTTAGTGGTACCGTGGTACCGTGTCAGAAAAAAAGGCTCCTCTTTTTGTCTTTAGCGGTGGAAGTTTATTTGGAGAAGTTTGGAGCTGATTTTGGGGGAACAAATAGCTGTTATGATATTTAAACTTATTTTTCCAATAAAACATTTCTTAATAATTCAAAAATTAATTGTAAAGTGCATTTTTGAAAAAATGTTTTGTCGCATTAAAAATGTGAGGTTTTAAACACAAATTCACTTCTTTGATCATTTGTCAAGTTGTAAATTTATTTGTGCATACCTAGAGTGATTTGCGTAGAAATGGAATCTTTCGACTAAAAACTTGTTTACGTTAATTTTAACGTAAAGTGTTTTCACATTTTGTCATCCTCAAAACGTGAAGTTATCGAAAGATATAAATAACGTTTTTAGAACATTATTTGCATCAACAAACTTTTCAAAGAAACAATGGACTTCATTCAGGAACACAAATCCTTAGTGAAAACTACTAATGAGACTCTTGAAAACATTACTGAATTGGAAAATTTAAATGACTCTATCCTAGAAGCAGTTATGACCACAGATATAATGTCTATCATTTTGCAAACTTATTATGTTGAAGATCATGAAAAAATTCATTCTGAAACTTCTGACATTGTTTCAAAATTTGAGAATGCTTTTATAAAACTTGAAAGCGAAAACTTGTCCTACTCTAGACAACTTGATCATAAAATGGAGGAATGCAAATATGACAAAATGTCGTATGAGCGTACTCAAAAGGACTTGAAAGAGCAAATCAGTTTTTTAAAAGAACAATTGGAAAATCAAAATCGGAAGGGTGTGGACACTCAAGGTGACAAAACTTTGACTACGGAGAAACAACAAGCTTTAAAACCAGTTGTAAAACCAAAAATTTCTATTTCGATGTTTCCTCCAAAAGTCAATGAACCAAATGTTTTCACGACTCAAGTCACTCCACAATCCTTACCTATTCATAAAAGTACACATTCAAATGTAAATAATGCAATTGATAAGACTCCAAAAGTTTTTGCACCTGGCCTTTATAGGATTAGTACAAACATTACGTCTAATTCCACATCTAAACAATATGGAACAAATAACATGAGCTTACTTAAGAATCCCAAAGTGCCTAGGAAAACTGATAATAAGTCTTACTCAACCAAAGTGAATTCTAATGAGTCTACCTTCACTTCTACAAATTTAGAAAGCACATCTAAGAACAACAGACCTCAGCCTAGACACAATCTAAGGAACAATAGAGTCTTGCCTGTTTCTAAGAGTAGTCGCATACATAACGTAGAAGAAGTAGAAGCACACCATAGGAATTTACCGCTTTATACCAAAAGACATAATTCATCGAGATATTCTGTTAATCGTACTCATGCCAATGATGAATGTATGTCTACCCCGTCGAATGTTAAAATAAAATAGAAAGATGTTCCTAAAGGAACGCGTGCTAAACAAATAGGACATCTAGTTGCTCGACCTAGATCACCATCTAGTGCCTCATCAACTAGTAGTTGCCTAAGCTGGAGACCAACTGGTAAAAAGTTCACTGTACTGAAGCGCAGAGGAAAGAAAATTAACATTAGGATTGAACCCCCAGAACAATTCTTTGACTGTTATGAATCTTTCAACACTAATCAAAAGAGACCTATATCAAAAAGGTTTCCACAAACAAAATCTTATGTTTTCTACAGGTTATCGAGATATGTCTTTGGATCGTCGACTCGGGTTGCTCCAAGCACATGACCGGAAATTTGAAGCTGCTGATCAATTTCGTGTGGAAATTCATGGGCACTGTACGATTTGGAAATGATCATGTAGCAGTTATTCTTGGTTATGGGGATCTTCAATTCAGAAACTACTTGATAACACGTGTGTATTATGTCGAAGGTTTGGGACACAACCTATTCTCTGTTGGGCAGTTTTTGTTATGCAAATTTGGAAGTCGCATTTAGGAGAAATACGTGCTTTATTCAGAATTTGGAAGGCGATGACCTACTCACAGGCGATCGCGACACCAACTTGCATGCAATCAGTATTTCCTAAATGGCCTCCACTTCACCAATTTATCTCATGACAAGAGCATCTGAAACTCAATCATGGTTATGGCACAGACGTTTGTCTCACCTCAACTTCGACACACTCAACAAACTTGCAAAAGACAATGTTGTTGATGGTCTTCCAAAGTTCAAATACATAATAGATCATTTATGCCCCTCATGTGAGCTAAGAAAGAGCAAAAAGGCACCATACAAACCCAAAACCGTACCTAGTTCGGAACAAAGGTTACATATGTTGCATATAGATCTATGTGGTCCAATGAGGTTTGAAAGTATAAACGGGAATAAGTACATTCTAGTAATCGTCGATGACTATTCTAGATATACTTGGGTAAAATTTTTGAGATCGAAGGAAGAAACACCAGGCATCATCATCGCCTTCTTGAAACGTATACAAGTCCTTCTACAAGCTCCAGTCAGGATAGTTAGAATGGATAATGGCACAGAATTCACTAATCAAGATCTACGACAATACTTTGAAAAAGTCGGCATTACTCATCAAACTTCGGTCGTGCGTACACCACAACAAAATGGAGTCGTTGAATGAAGAAATTGTACTCTTGTCGAAGCCGCTTGTACGATGTTGATCTATTCTAGTGCACCATTATTTTTATGGGCGGATGCTGTTGCAACTACGTGCTTTACTCAAAACTGATCTTTGATCCATACCCGTTTCAACAAAACACCTTATGAACTTATCAACAACAGAAAGCCTGATATCTCATATCTTCACGTGTTTGGCGCCTTGTGCTATCCAACAAATGACAGAGAAGATTTAGGAAAACTGAAACCTAAAGGTGATATTGGAATCTTCATTGGCTATGCAGAAAACTCACGGGCATTCAGAATCTATAATCGAAGAACAAGAAGAATAATGGAGACAATGAACGTGAAATTTGATGAAATTTCACAGATGGCTTCTGAGAGACTCGCTCTAGAACCCGTGCTTAACCCAATGTCTTCTAATTACAACAGATTAGGACCCGAGCTTAACACTAAGACTTCTGGATAAATCAGTTCAGGACTCGTACCTAAAGAAGCTCAAACAAAAAATTGTGATAAGCCTAAAGATCAAGATCTGGAAAATTTCTTTGAGTTAATGTTTGATGAATATCAAGGTGGAAATTCGACAAATGCATCAAAACATCGTTCCGCTGCACCCACTCAACAAAATCGACAACGACAACCACAAGATGCATCAACAACCGTCGAAGAAGAAGCACCAACTACAACAAACTCATCTACATCAACTATAAAAATGCCAGTCATTGAAATCATTTTACCACAAAATGTTGTACAAGAGCAGAACCAACAATCTCAAGATGAACAAATACCAATCCATAGCAATGAAGAGTTAGAAGAATTCAACAATCGATTTGCTAATCAAGCAACGGGATCTGCAGAATCATCTTCAAGGGCTAACAACACGGATTTGGTAAGTCAACGGTGTCCTTCAGAACTAAAATGGACAAGAGACCATCCAATCCACCAAGTGCTCAGCGATTTACAACAGCCAGTAATGACGAGAAGCAGACTAGCAACAGATCCAAAACTTTGTATCTTTGCACTTGCTATATGCATAGATGAAGAACCAAAGAACATTCGTGAAGCAATGGCGAATGACTGCTAGATTGAAGCGATGCAGGAAGAACTTCTACAATAAAAAATACATTACTCTTGGGAAAAAGTTGAACGACCGATCGACAAACCGGTTATCAATCTCAAGTGGTTATAGAAGAACAAAAGAGACGAAGAAATGACTGTAATCCGCAACAAAGCTCGTCTAGTGGTTAAAGGATATTCACAAGAAGAAGGGATAGATTTTGAAGAATCATACGCGCCAGTGGAAAGACTAGAAGTGGTTCAGATATTTCTTGCCTATGCAGCTCACAAGAACATCACGGTCTATCAAATGGATATCAAGACAGCGTTCTTGAATGGCACTATTAAGGAAGAGGTTTATGTGAGTCAACCTGAAGGCTTTGTTGATATGGAACATCCATACCACGTATACAAGCTAAAGAAGGCAATCTACGGTCTAAAACAGGCTCCACGGGCATGGTAGGGTTAATAAACAAATAAGTTACTAAAGTTTGGGAAAATGTTCGCCTATGTTACTATAGTTTAAAAAGTTACAAACAAGTTACTCAAGTTCACGGGTTTATCAAATGGGTTACTAAAGTTTCAAAAATGTTACAGTAGGGTTACTGTGAGCAACCGGTTGATAGCCGGTATCCCAGCCTGAAACATAGTCAACCTCAAAGAAGTTACTAAAGTTAGAGAAAAAGTTCACCTAAGTTACTAAAGTTTCAAAACTGTCATCTAAGTTACTCAAGTTCAAGTTTTGTTTTTTTTTTTTTTTTTTTTTTTTTTTTTTTGTGTGTAAAACTCAGTTTTATAATAACTATGATATAGAACAAAAAAAGGTAAAATCCATAGATGTACTAACTGAAGTGATTCATTATACATAACCAACTAATGAAAATACCATTATAAACAAAGTAAACTTGCACGTTTGGTCCCTTTTGTTGCAGAATCTTGCAGCGTCTATCATCTTGGCCAACGGGCGTTAGTAATTATTTTTAAATTTTTTGGTTTATACGTTTTCATCCACTATTTATCCATTTTATACGTTTGTGTACGTATTATATGTTTTTGTACATTTTTTTCGTTTTTATACGTTTTCTACGTTTTGTACGTTTTTATACGTTTTTGTACGTTTTTATACGTTTTGTACGTATTTATATGTTTGTGTAGTTTTTTAACGTTTGTGTACGTTTTGTATGGTTTTATGTGTTTTTTTTTACATATTATACGTTTTCATATGTTTTTATCCGTTTTATCTGTTTCTATGAAGTGAAATATAGTGCACCCGTCTCTTATCACAACAAACCCACTATCCCCTAGATTGATGGCATGAAGATCCTCGTCTATAAGGGAATATAATCCATAATTAGACATTAGTGAACGGGAATATAATCCATCATTTATGTAACGGGTGGCGAAAGGTTGAGTAACTTGTTTGTAACGTTTTAAACTATAGTAACTTAAGTGAACATTGCCCCAAACTTTAGTAATTTATGTTAACATTTTCTCAAACTTTAGTAACTTATTTGTCTATTAACCCATAATACATCAGTGCCACGTAGGAATTTAACCGGTAGTAAAAGGTTAAAACTAAGACAGTAACTTATGTAACCGGTGGGAAAAGGTTGAGTAACTTATTTGTAACATTTTAAACTATAGTAACCTAGGCGAATATTTTCCCAAACTTTAATAACTTATTTGTCTATTAACCCGGCATGGTATGATGAACTATCTTCATTTCTGCTTCAGAACAACTTCTCAAAAGGTATTGTTGATCCAACACTTTTTACACGAAAATACCACAATGACATCTTGATCGTACAGATTTATGTGGATGACATCATTTTTGGCTCCACTAATCCAAAACTTTCAAAAGAATTTTCAAATCTATTGAAGAGCAGATTTGAGATTCAATGATGGGGGAACTAAAATATTTTCTTGGACTTCAAATTCATCAAACCCCAACTGGTATCTTTCTAAATCAACACAAATATACTTAGAAATCCTTAAGAAACATGGAATGGACAAATGTGATCCTTCTAGTACCCCAATGGCTACTACAACGAAACTGGATTATGATTTACACGGGAAACCAGTTGATCCGAAATTATATCGGAGCATGATTGGTTCTCTCATGTATCTAACAGCCAGTCGACCCGACATTCATTTTGCTGTATGTTTATTAGCGCGATTTCAGGCAAAGCCTACAGAGAATCACCTCAAAGAGGTAAAAAGAATCTTTCGATACCTTCGTATGTCCGTCGACATGGGTATTTGGTCTCCGAAAGGATCTGGATTCGATCTCATGGCCTTTTCAGATGCTGACCATGCAGGTTGTAGAGACACAGCAAAAAGTACGTCAGGGGGAGCTCAATTTTTGGGAGAAAAACTAGTAAGCTGCTCAAGTACTTTGGATGCGCACACAGCTCAGAGATTATGGCTTTAACTTCAACAAAATACCTATGTATTGTGATTCGAAGAGCGCCATCGCCATCTCATGCAATTCTGTACTACACTCACGTACAAAACACATTAACGTTCGTTACCATTTCATCAAGGAGCATGTGGAACAAGGTACTGTTGAACTATATTTCGTGAGGACTGAATACCAACTTGCGGATCTATTTACTAAAGCCCTTCCAAAAGAAAGGTTCAAGTATTTAGTTCATCGAATTGGAATGCGAAGCCTAACTCCAGAAAAGTTAGAGAGTCTTCTCGAATCATCTTAAGATTTTCAAAATAAAAAAGACTTCGCTTGTCAGTAAATATTTTTAAGAACAAAATACAAAATTTGAAAAACCCATAAAAACAAAATACAAAAATATAAAACTTTAAAAAAAATCCAAAAACAATAGAAAACGAAAAAAAAAAAATACAAAAACATCAAAAATTTCTCAAAAAATCAAAAATATTTTCATTTTTACTTTTATTCTATTTTTTTCATTTTTTCATTATGAATTATACATATATAACAGTGTATGACTCGCACTTTAACGTGAAATCTTTTAAAAGAAAGTCCGGGTATATCACCTCAAAAAGATTTCAAAACAAGGACTTCAAAATGACTTGCAGTTAAATGACAGACTATAACTCGTACTTCAATACAACGAATTTTGTACTCATTTAGTACATTCTTTGCTAAAAAGAAAAAAACGAAGAGAAATCTTCTTGATTTTTGGAAAATTTACTCAAATTTTTTAGATTGTCAAAATTTTTCAAAATTCAAATGACTTCTAAGTATTTCATCTTAGAACTCGTACTTCAAGAAAAAATCTTTTTTCAAATATTATCGAATATAAACAAACAAAAAGATTTTAGAACCCAAAATTCGTTTTTATCCAACGACTTGTGTATACATCGGTACACAACTCAAGATTTTAACAACAAAAATTCTTTTCTATTTGAAAAACATTATTTTACAAAAGAAAAGATTTCAAAACAAAAATCCATCTTTAGCACCTATTATTAAACAAACGTTTAACACAAAGAACTTCTTAGTCTGTAAGTGTGAAACACAAAAATCTTACTGTGCTCAAAGATAACTCTTTTCAAAACTTTCAAATGATAGACTTTCGATAAAATCATTTCGTTAGTTATATCAAAATGCTTTTATGAAGAAAAGAGAGTATAAACTTTTTAAACAAATTTCCATGCTTAAAAATCCGTTCGACTCTGCAAATGCTTTTCAAAAGCATCGTTGATATTAAAAAATATCATGCTATGTCATTTTTAGGGGGAGAAAAACGTGATTGAAAAAGTGATCTCATGAATTTGTGATATGATATGAATCTTAAAACATTCATTTAGCTCGACTCAAATGTGATTATCTCGAATAGACTTGCACCGTGACGGGTAATAATTTCAAGTTAGTTATTAGAGCCAGTCATCACCTAAAAGCTGATGATGTATCTCTTTAACTAGTCCACGTAAACGTGTCTCGCAAAGTCTAGTCTTATTTGAATAATTCACAAATTTAAAGGTGTTTTTACTCAAACCACCATGTGCAAAAAACTTACAAGTGGTAACAAGAGCTATACGTGAACGTGAAGCAATTGTTTTCAAAATCTTTCAAAAGCACATGTGTAGGGGGAGTACATAATCTATCTATAATCACAAAGATGATTAAGATATTGAAGACAAGACATCATGGACCCAGTGATGCAATGCACAACCCTTCCCAGCCACTCAAGTTTCTCTTAAAAGATACTTGTTTCATTTCTCACGGAGATAAACACGTAATCTATTGACCTCTCACTCCGAGATGTGTTAATATTGAAAAGGTGGCATTCTGCTCCAGCCTCCGCTCACTAAATCAAAACGCACAAATTGAGTCTAGAGCCAATTGAGATTCAACATATAAAATCTCTTAGGACACATTCGAAAACCTACATTTGTTGTTCAACATTGAGAACGCAAAATGTATATCTTTAGAGTCCTTCGCAGATCATAGTAATCTTGCCAGAACATTCATGAGTGGTATTACTTATGTGAATCCACAATGATCGAATGGAAACCCTGCCAGTGTCAACATCAAACAGCGCTGACAGCAGGTCGCTTCATTAATTCTTCATGAATGAAGCTTAGTGGTTAAAAATTGAAGTGAATTCTCAAAGAAGAAGCTCACTATAATCAATTGGAGTTACACGATTATGAACTAACCTTTTATGCAGGTACAAAAAACGACATCACATGACGTGAACAACCACTTACATCGACATATTTCACCATCATAAACTTACAAATGTGCTACAAACAACATCATCATCAAAAGCTCAAATCAGGAAAGTTCAAGACAAAGACATCAAGATAAAGACAACGTTTATTCAAAGTCAAAGATCTAATCAAACAAAGTCAAGAACATATCCAAGAAATCAGCAATGTTCAAGACAAAGACATCAAGATAAAGACAATGAATCATCAAACTCGAAGATCTAATCAAACAAAGTCAAGAACATATCCAAGTAAATGATGAAAGCTCAAGGATGAAGACCAAAGCTATACAAGACATATGAGTATGATGAGAAGACAAAGACAAAGTCGAATATGAAGATTATCGATCAAGGCAAGAAAAGACAACAACTCTACATCACAAGATCACAAAGCATGGAAAAGAACGAAGAATAAAGACTCATCTTACACAACGTTAAAAGTTCAAAGAGCAAGAGTAAAGAAGACCAATTCACAACAACTCATCCAAGACAACTAAGGAATGACTCAAGAATGACATCCTTTAGGGGGAGATTGTTAGCATTACTTTTAGTAGAAAGTAATAGAACTGATGGTCATTCTATATTTAGGAACTGTGTAACGTTTATATGTAATATGTAAGAGTCTAGTAATGGGCTATAGGAAGTAATCTAATAGGTTACTAGTTTAGTCCAAATAGGTTAAGTCTTATATAGTCAAGCCCAAGTGAAACAAAGCCCAACCCAAGCCCATAAGGCATTGGAAGGCTATATGTAACCAAACAAGTCTCACTTGTTTGTTTGCTTGTGTGTGTTTCTAGTGTGTGATAATACCAAGACTCTTTCCTTCTCTCTCTCTCTCTCTCCATCTCCATCACCGCCACTCTCATCACCACCACCACCACCATGAACACCATCAAGTCACCATGTTTATGTGTAGTTTGTTGATTAGAATGGGAGCCTACAATTACCTAGAGAAAAGTTTCAAATAGAACAACTATTTTCTAAAGATCAAACCAGTCGATCTCAAACATCCATCCTCTTTTAATCCAATGGTTTAGATTAATTGTCAATTTAATTTTATTATTTACCGAATGGCATTTTAGAAATATCCACAATTAAACTAAGGGGTCGGTGTACACCCCGTTCATTTCAGTTACTCACACAATCAAACTAACACACTGTTCCTCCACCAACCGATTTCCCCAAATCTAACCCTAACCGATTTCCCCAAATCTAACCCTAACTGTTTAACTCATTCCTTTTTTGGTGAATCTTAACCTACAATGCATAATTATCAATAGTATATGTTTGGATATTTAGTGGTATATGTTTTCAGACGAGGGAGTTTTGTTTTGATTTACTGCATAGATATGTAACCTGCTTATATGAGTTTCCTATGTGTCACACACCTTTGTTTCATACCAATGTTAGGCTTTTTATCAACACTTTTGGAATGATATAATCATAACATAGATATAATATATTGGTATTTGAAAATTATGTCATGTTTTCAGGTTCACGAGGAATTGTTGAGGAGTTGGTGTTATATGAGGCATTTTTAATGGTTTGTTGGTAGGGTCATGCTCAATGTTTTTTAATCAAATATCTACTGAAGAACTTTAGATGAACCATACCCCATACATGACCGACAACAAAATGTGACATAAAAAAAAAACAGTGGGCATATCACCTGCATAATCGCGTATGAATTTATTCAGGTAATAAATAACATAGGTTAAGTTATACATTTAGCAAATGTGCATGACTTTAAAATTATATACTATCACATATGTATGCTAGCTCAGATTATGAATCGCGCTACCGTCCTCTGAGTAAAAAAACGTAATTAAATAGTTGGTGCATGATTCTTGGAGGGCTAGAGTGTAGTTAAATATAGGTAGAACATGTGGTCTTTGGATATTACACTCAGTGTTGGTGCTACAACACCCGTCCGTATGTAGACAGCTACAAGAGCGCACACATACTAAAAACAAGAAGTTTATGAACTATTTGTTTTAATTTGTGGCTGTACAAAAGTAGTGTAGCGGTGTTTGGAATTGTGTTTTGCAACTAATTAACCCATTTTAAGTTGGATGATGTAGTTCGCTTTCGGGTATTGACTTTTTGGATTAGGTCTCACTGAATTAAACCAACCAGAATATATTTAGAAGCTAAGCCAAAGCAGTTAAAAAAGAATTATTTCCTTATGCGTTGTGTTAGCCTTGAAACTGACTTCAACTAATTCGGTTTGGAGTTTATAGTTTATGATTTTGGAATCTGTACTAATACTAATAGTGTACGGGTGATCAACAATTACATATGAGCGAATCTTTGAATTATTACTTATTTGTGACTCTTTATGGTTTCTTATTACAAAATTTAAATTTATGCAGCACCCGGAAATGGACTTCCCAACGGCGAAGATCAACTAATAAGGGTCTACTTTCCTCAACAAGTGTTGGTGTGAGTGGTGCACATCGAGATTCGTTGCATCGGTCGTATGTCCAAGAAAATTACCGGACATTTGTAATGTCTTACATCTGTTAGGTTTAGGTTTAATATTTTTTAATGTGAAGAAATTACTAATGTTTATAATAGATCAGCTTATGATAATGTCTTTCCAAATCATTTTTTCATTCAAACGGGATTCACAAGATGTCTTTATCATTGCGACCCGCAGTTGTCAATCTTTTTTACAATTTTTTTACGCTACCTTGCATGTACAAACACCCCGCCGCAACGCGCGGGTAACATACCTCGTTTTATACATTTACATGTTTATTTCCTATAATGGAAACTTTATTTTTCAAAAGATAGGATGACATCATGGCATACATCATGTACACAATCTTGGTAAGATTTTGTGATATTTTGTTTCGATCTTCAAGCCAAAGAGTTGATATTTGAAGATATGGAAAGATATGGCAAGATTTGGAAAGATTTGGAAATCTATTAGCTGTCCTACACTGGCAGATCCAAGTGCATACAAGGACGGATCCAAAGTTTGGGATCCGCCGGATCCGCCAGCTGTTCACTCAGTTTGCCTATAAATAGCAAGCTGATCATTTGGACATTTCATCACTCATATAGCTTAAATACATACTCATTCATTTACTAACCATATCATTCATTCATTCATTTGATGTTTCCTTTTGTAGCAAAGGAATCAAACATACAAGGATCAACGTTCTGTCGTTATCCATCTAGTTTAGTCACTATGTGATCTTGTACTAGTTTGCATATCATTGTTTGTATCATTTACATCAGTAGAGTAAGGTTAGTGTTTTAGTCCTTAAAACACAAAGAGTGTTGGGAGTGGTTGTACCCTTGTGAAAGAACCAAACGGGAGTGGTTGTACCCTTGTAAAGAACTCGGTGTTTAGCTTAGTACCAGAAAAAGAAGTAAGCGACGTGCAAAGGTTTTCTCCACCTAGAAGGGAGTTTGTTTCTTAGTGAAAGATAACTCTCGAGTTAGAGGCTCGAGGAGTGGAGTAGGGCAAGGAAGAGAGTCCTTGTAGCCGAACCACTATAAACATCAGTGTTGTGTGGTTTGATCTTTCCTCTCTTTACTTTTCATATATATTGTGTGATTATTTGTTTGTGTATAATTTCCTTGAAATCACATTAAGTAACAAAGTGAATCAAATTTTAAAACGGTAAAACTATTCAACCCCCCTTCTAGTTTTCCACAATTGGTACCAGAGCAGTGTTACTCAAGATTTTCAAAATATATTGTATTTTAAAAACTTGAAACGATCAATGGATTTTGAAAAATTTAAAGAAGGGCAATCTATGCAAAGACCACCACTATTTGAACCAAATTGTTTCATATATTGGAAAAATCGCTTTGAGACATATGTGAAGTCAAAGGACATAGATCTGTGGTATATTATTGTAGAGGGTGACTATAAGCCAATTAGTAATGATATTTCAGGTGGTCGGGATATAGGTACTTCTTTTATTCGTCACAGTGATGAGCAAAAGAAGTTGATTGCCAAAAATAATGAAGCCAAAATGATGCTTTACAATTCTTTACCTATGAAAGAATATGAAAGAGTTTTTATGTGTAAAACGGCTAAAGATATTTGGCAATTACTAATTATCACTCATCAAGGGAACTCACAAGTCAAAGATAACAAAATTGATCTTCTTGTTCAACAATATGAACAATTTGTTATCTCTGAAGATGAGACCATTGATAGTGCGTTTGCTAGGTTTAATACTATTATTACATCTTTTAAAGCACTTGATGAATCCTTTTCTAGTAAGAATTTTGTCAGGAAATTTCTAAGAGCACTCCACCCAAAGTGGAGAGCAAAGGTGACAGCTATTGAAGAATCTAAGGATCTTTCAAGCATGACACTGGACGAGCTCATTGGAAACCTCAAAGTTCACGAAATGGTGATGGAAAAAGACTCAGAAATAGTTAAAGGCAAGAAGGAGAAAATGAAATCCATTGCCTTGAAAGCTAGAGTAGAGTCAAGTGATGAAGAGTCTTGTTCTAGTAGCGAAGACGAAGAATATGCCATGGCGGTAAGAGATTTCAAGAAATTCTTCAGGAGATGAGGAAAGTTCGTCAGACCACCTCGTGAAGAAAAGAAAACCATCCGAAAAGACCGTGATGATAGAAAAGGAAAGGTAGATAGGAAGTGTTATAGGTGTGGAGACCCTAGTCACTTTATAGGAGAATGTCCAAAGCCTCCAAAGAACAAGTCTCAAAGAGCCTTTGTCAGTGGAGCTTGGAGTGATAGTGAAGGAGATGGTAACGAGCTCAAGAACGACAAAGTTGCTCTCATGGCTCACGATACAGAAGAGGTACATTCTGACTCTTCTATAGATGATGAAACCTTAGAAGTAGAATATAACAAACTATGTGATATAACCTTAAAAATCATAAACAAAAACAAGTTCTTAAAAACCAAAACGACACTTTTAGAAAACGAAGTTTATTGGCTTAAAGAAAAGGAGATATGAATTGAAAAAGGTAAAAATGCTAAAGAAACGTGTGTGTCGTGTCAGGAACTTAAATTAGAACTAGAAACATTAAAAAACACACAGGAAGATCTCATCAAACAAAATTCCAAGTTTAAAAAGTTTGATAAAAACATAAGTTGTGCAGATGAGATAATGAAAATACAAAAACTACCTCATGATAAAACCGGACTAGGTTTTATGAAACTAGGAACTATAAGTGACTTTAAGAAACAAACTGTGAAAGAAAAAGAAACTGTTCCAACTAAGTCAGAAGCCCACGGATCTGACGGATCCAAAACTTTGGATCCGCCAGTAGTACCAAAAGGATCCGCCGGTACAAGTTGTGAACAGAAGGTTCTAAAGACTGACCGTACTGAATTCGTTAGAGTCACTAGAAAACCTAGTACTAGTATAACTAATAACAAACAAAAACCAGCAGTCTCTATAGGAAGAGGTCAAGCTAGAAATGAATACAGAGTTAAAACAGTTCAACAGAGACCTCAAACTAGTTTTTCCAAACACCCCTTCCAAAAAGTAATGTTAACCCACAACATATTTACCAAAGTAATTGGAACCAAAACATGTCTAGAAACTTTCACGGTCCTAATTACATGCCGTGGAACAATTGTCCACCATTCCCTTACATGAACCATGATAATGTCATGTTTAACCCAAATGGACCCATGAGATATTGGGGACCAAACGCTTGAGTTTTTCTTGAACTTAGGTGTGCTTAAAAGTTGAACTAGAACCAGATGAGTGGATTAAAGATAGTGGGTGTTCAAGACACATGATGGGAAACAAAAGCCTTTTCTCAGACTACCAAGTGTACGACGGAGGTAATGTCACATTCGGTAGCAAGCTTAAAAGTAAAATCATCGGAAAAGGTACGATTTCTCATGACTCTCTCACTATTGATGATGTTGCTCATGTAGATAATTTAGGATTTAACTTGCTTAGTATTAGTCAATTGTGCCGCAAAAAGTATAACGTCCTTTTCAGTGAAAATGAAAGTAAAATACTTAAGGATGGCATAACTGTAGGAAAAGGTGTTTTGAAGAATAACGTTTATGTTATGAAACTCGACAAAACACCTACAGACAAGCTTTGTCTAACCTCCTTGGACGAAAACTCAACTCTATGGCATCGACGCTTAGGTCATGCCAATATGAGGTTAATTCAATCCTTATCATCTAAGGAACTCGTTAGGAACCTGCCCAAGTTGAAATATGACCAACACTTTTGTGATGCTTGCAAAATATGAAAACAAGTTCATAATAGCCATAAGGCTAAAAACATGGTGTCTACATCTAGGTGTCTAGAATTATTACATATGGATTTGTTTGGTCCATCCGCTATACAAAGTTACGGGGGAAACTTCTGTACTTTGGTAATAGCAGATGATTACTCTAGGTATACTTGGACTAAGTTTCTAAAAACTAAAAACGAAGCATTTGATTAATTTGAAATCTTAAGTAAGAAAATTCAAAATCAAATAGGAAGTAACATAGTATAAATTAGAACTTACCATGGTCGTGAATTCGACAACGAAATCCAATTCAAAGCTTTTTGTGATGCCAATGGCATAACTCATAATTTCTCGGCTCCTCGAACCCCTCAATCTAACGGTGTGGTAGAACGTAAAAATAGGACAATTCAAGAAATGAGTAGAACCATGTTAAATGAACAAAACATACCTCAAAAGTTTTAGTATCACGCTGTAGATACATCTACATATATTCTAAATCGAGTTCTAATTAGACCATTCTTGACAAAAACTCCATATGAGTTATATAGAGGCAAAAAGCCTACTTTAGGATATTTTAGAGTGTTTGGAAGCAAGTGCTTCATTTTAAACACAAAGGATTATCTCACCAAGTTCGACCCAAAGTCGTATGAAGGTGTATTTCTAGGATACTCACAAACTAGTAAAGCATATATAGTTTTGAACAAAGAAACCTCAAGAGTCGAGGAATCGTTGAACGTAACATTCGACGAAAGTCCACCTCCCTCTAAGACATCACCTTTGGTAGATGATGACTTAGTTGAAAGTCAAATGGTTGAAAATATAGAAAATGTTGAAGATGATAAAGAAGACGAACCGGTAAAAAGAGAAATAGTTAATATCAAAGAAACAAAAAGTCATCCATTAGAAAACGTCATAGGAAAACTTAATGAAAGAACATTGAGATCTAAAGCTCAAAATGAAAGTAATTTCTTTTGTTTTGTTTCAACAATAGAACCTAAAAATGTTAATGAAGCCATAAAAGATGAATCTAGGGTAATTGCGATGCAAGAAGAATTAAATCAATTTGTTAGGAATGACGTTTGGACATTAGTTCCACAACCGAAAAATCAAACCATAATCGGAACAAAATGGGTTTTTTAGAAATAAAATGGATGAAAATGGCATAGTGTCTAGAAACAAAGCTAGGCTAGTAGCACAAGGCTACAATCAACAAGAAGGTATAGATTACGATGAAACATTTGCACCCGTAGCTAGACTTGAGTCTATTAGGATACTACTTGCATATGCATGTGCACATGATTTTAAATTATTTCAAATGGATGTCAAAAGTGCATTTTTAAACGGATTTATAAATGACGAAGTATATGTAGCTCAACCTCCTGGCTTTGCTGATTTTGAAAAACCTAATCTTGTCTACAAACTTAAGAAAGCATTATACGGACTTAAGCAAACACCAAAAGCTTGGTATGATCGACTTAAGACCTTCCTAGTTGACCATAAGTATACCATGGGCCTAGTAGACAATACTCTCTTCACCAAGAAAAAGGGATCACATATTATCATCGTCCAGATATATGTGGATGACATTATATTCGGATCAACTTGTCAAGAGTTATGCGACGATTTCTCAAAAATCATGCATGACGAGTTTGAAATGAGTATGATGGGGGAACTAAACTTTTTCTTAGGTCTCCAAATAAAACAATTAGAACATGGGATATTCTTCAACCAATCAAAGTATATCAAAGATATGCTTAAGAAGTTTGGTCTTGAAGACTCAAAACCTACGAAAACACCCATTTCCTCAGAAACCAAACACACAAAGGATGAAGAAAACGAATTCGGAGATAGCACTAAATATAGAGGAATGATTGGTAGTTTTCTCTATCTTACGGCTAGTAGGCCGGACATTATGTTTAGTGTTTGTCTATGTGCACGTTTTCAAGAAGATCCCAAAATATCTCATCTTGAAGCCGTTAAACGGATATTTAGATACATTAAAGGCACTACACACTTAGGATTATGTTATCCCAAAGGGACAGGTGTAGAAACCATAGTGTATGCCGACTAAGACCATGCCGGTGACTATGTTGATAGGAAAAGTACTAGTGGCATTTGTACTTTTGTAGGACATTGTCTCACCTCATGGTTTGCTAAGAAACAAACAGCCCTCGCCATATCAACAACTGAAGCCGAGTGCGTGTCAGCAGGAAAAGCTTGCCAACAAGCACTGTGGATGAAACAAGCTCTCGTCGATTATGGAATTGAACTAAACGACATTCCCATTCTTTGCGACAACAAAGGAGCTATTGATCTTAGTAAAAACCCAGTCCAATATGCTAGAACCAAACACATAGAAATACGTCACCACTTCCTTCGTGACAATGTTCAGAAGGGAAACATCTCAATTGAGAAAGTTTCCTCAGAGGACAACATTGATGATATCCTCACAAAACCTCTCAAGAGAGAGCCTTTCAACTATCTTAGACTTGGTTTAGGATTAACGGAACCTAGTGAATAGATTAAACGTTAGCTCAAACCTTAGATTAACCAAACACGGCAAAAAC